>JAKCPI010001562.1:0-20960 GCA_023213315.1 Euborellia annulipes | reverse complement strand
GAACTCGTTCCTGGCCCTGACTTGTGATATTAAATTGAAATAGAGATGCCTTTTAGATTATATCTTTAGATTAAATGTTAAATGCTTTGAATCTCACTCTACAACTTGCAATTGTAATTAAGAGATATTCTAATAATTATTTTTCTTTTCTTTTCTTTTCAGATGTGTTCGTGTCTCAAGACCAGTGTTAGTGATTTAGTCTTAGTGAAAGTGTTTGTGTCGAGTTGTTCGTGTGCTAGGAGGTATCGTCGAGGCTTCGCAACGGTAACTAGCTATCTTTTTATTATTACTAACATTTAAACAAACACGCAGGGCCTTTCAGATAACATTTAATGGGCCCCTTTGGTATAGTAGGCCAGCACGCTAGTAACCACTCCAAGCCCGAGGGCTCTTTGTTTTTTTCTATTATTTATTTAATGAATAAAACTATAGAATAGAACTACATTATTATTATTATGAAATATTTGAGAAAAATCTTTTGCTGTGCGAGATACATGTATTTCTAAAATTCGCAACATCTTTCATTTTGAATCCGCATTTTTTAAATTAAATTTCACTTTCTTTAATATCGTTTAAACGAGATGAGATATCCAATTAATTTCTCCGGTACAAGCTTCCTTAAATGAATGCCTCGAAAGCTAAAATTTTATATTTTTCAAACATTCGCTGATTTCTGGGGCGTGTCACGGTAAAACATCGAAAAATACTAAAATAAGAGCCACCCTACTGTACACACATACAAATGCATAAATATAAAATTCTCTTTTTTTTTTAATTTCAATTTTCTTTTCGTTTTTTACAGATCTCGAGATCTTCGAGGAGCAGCAGAACAAAGATAAGTTTTAGCATGGTGCAAAGGATATTTAAGGGATTTGTAGTTTAATAATTTGAATATGGAGGGCGAAGGGTGCAACATGCCAACGAGAGGGTTTTTATTTTTATTTTAGAACCTGCAGCTACTCCTCGTGGCTCTTTTAGTGGAGAAATCAACGCGAATTTCTTTCATTCTAAGCCTCTTTTGGAGATTCGTTGTTGTTGTTGTTGTTAGCTTCAGGTGTCCCTTCTCTAATCATTAGCTAGTTCGTTTTTTGTTAGAAAGGTTTCATTTGTTTTTTATTTAGGATCCAAACAGAGAGCTAAAATGAAAGATTTTCTCGTTGATTTCATAAGGGGATGCGGTCAGATCTGATGGAAAGATCAAAGCCCAGGTTCTCAAGTGTCTTTGTTTTGTGCTTGCGAAAAGACGTCTTTGTTGACGCATTCGGGAGTCTGAAATGTTTTCGTATCTTTGAGTGTGGGTTTGATTTGGCTCTATGGGTTTAAGCGAGTCAGAGAAGGGTTGCAGTTTCTCCAGGAATATCCTGGAGGGGTCAAATTGCAATTCTTTTGAGGCTAGGGACAGACCCGAGGGCTCCACCGATCTGATGGTGGGGACGGGGTCACACACGCATTTATTCTTCGTCTTTTCTGATTGTAGATTAGGTAGGATCTCATTTGCTCGTAATCCAAAAAATCACGTTCATTCTCACTGATACGATTTCTTCAGGCTCCCGGCCTTTTTATTTTATTTCTATTAGACAAGAAAGGCAAAACTTTTTTGCTCTTTTTCCTTTACATGTTGTAGTAAATGAAAATAAACTTTTTGTGTTTATTTTTTTAATTTAGTGAATGAATATGTGAGTGTGTTTTATTGAAAGAAGAGCAAAAACTTTGAATTTTCTCGCTATTAAAAGGTAAATATTAATAAATGCATTTGACCTCTTACTTAAAATTCCAAAACTAATTCTTTAATTTTTTTTTAGGGCTCCAAATAAATGAAGATTCTTTATCGAAGAACTAAAAGTGAGATTAGTAATGTGCTCAGTTACATCACACTTTTTAATAAATGGCCAGCGATGCTGAAAAAGCTTTTACTTTTAATTCTTCAAATTCTACATAAAATAAGACACAAAGTTGAATGTGACGTCACAACCAGTGGCGGCTCGCTAGGGTAGGCAAGGTAGGCGACGCCTACCTTATAAATATACAGATGAAAAATATTTATCAATTTTATTATATTTATTAAGTTTAAAAATATTTAGTTTCATAAAATAATTACTATATTTATTAATTAATATATATGATTTTGCAAAAAAAAAAAAATTTGAAACACTTCAGAACCTCGTATTTATAAAGTAAAGGCGATATTTTTCTTTGCCTATTTACTGCCTGTACTCCACACTCCGCTGCCCACATTTCTAGACAGTCGCGCATGCGCACAGCAGTGATAGCTAGCGCTATAAGTCGAACGGTTAGGCGATGAACTAAGTAGCCTATGCCAAGCCGATGACAAGTGTTACCGTAGAGCGCAATTTCTCATGAAGATTTATTAGTTCAAATTTCGAAACAAGATAACTTCACAGATCAAATTATTGAATTATTTTCTAAATTAAAAGATAGGCGAATAGATTTAATTTACAAAAATAAATAAATACGCCTTTTTTCTTTCTTTTTTTCTATTTTTCGTAAGTAATATATATATATTTGTCGCCTACCCAGTTGTCTCGGTCACGAGCCGCCACTGGTCACAACTCAAATATTAGAATAGAAATCTTTAATTTGCTTTGCAAGAGATCGGAATCAAAATCTTTTGTTCTCCTAATGGAATTTATTTTGCCCACCAATCAAATACTCAAAGGTATATTTTTTAATAATATAAAATTAATATAAAAAGGCTTAGAATGATTCCTTTTTCAGGTTAGACGACGAAATTCGATCCTCGAGTCAAATGCCATTCAGATTTTGAAGTTTATTCAGAGGGACAAACTTGAATGAAACATTCTTCCAGTCTCCAGCTGTTTTGATTTCATTTTCACATCAATACTCTGGCAATAAATGAATGAACTTATTCTTTTAGAAAGATTATTTAATTAGAAGAACACTACACAAGAACACAAGAACTCAACTGATCGAAGAGCTTTAAGAAGAAGAGGCTCTTTATTAATTCTTTTTGGACGGCATGGAAGGAGCCTCTACGCGGTGTTCCCTAGGAACGATGTGTCCTCTAAAAGACACGGATATTCCCCCTCCAATTAAAACAAAAGGAATATATATATTTGTGGCATGACTTTTTGTCTTTACTTTTACAAAATCAATGATCTTTTGCCTTTTAATGACTCAATTTCTTTAGATTTAATTTGAGCATTTATTATTTTTCCCTTACAATTCTACGAAAGATTAAATATGCACGAAATTCTTGGAACAATTTACATAATCAAAACAGAAGAGTTAGAGATCAAAGATAGAAGAAATAAATACTTGTACCATATTTTGGACCTTAGAGCCTTTAAAACAACTGCCAGCCGATTTAAATAGAAGTTCTTTGGCAAATCACACACCACAGAAGAAGAACTCAATTTTTACAGGGTGGCCGAGCCACCTGGCGGAGGGTCCAGGGGAATAAAAATATTTATTTATATATTTCATATAATAGGATGAAAGAGAATAAAAATTAACTTTTAATGGGGAACGGGAGCGAAAGTGTTACGCATGTTTTTCCCGATAAGCTGGCGTAGTGTGTCATAAAATGTATGTTTAAAAAATCAAGTAATTCAAAAATTTACCAAGAGATGTCAGAATGGTAGCTAATAATATTTAATGCACTTGGTTGATTTTTCTTGATCTTTTAACAATAAATACTTTATAAATCTTATTAAATATTATGTATCTTTTATAAGAGCATAAAAAAATATAAATATAGGCCAGATATACACTAATTTTGGGAATCGACTGCCAAACTAGCCTGCCATCTATTTATTGCAAGAATGCTGAACTAATTTGATTTTTAAATAAACCATCTATGCTTTTAAAAATTTCTTATTTAATATGTGATTACTTGATAAAATCTAGTTTTAATTTATTCTCGTAAATAAATTAAAATTAAAAATACAGCCCTCAGCACTCACGCCACGGAACATGGTCATTCTTTTGACTGTGACAATGCACAAGTGTTAGTAAAAATCGATAACTATTATAAAAGAACGATAGCCGAAATGTTATTTATAAAAATAGCAGGTGATAAAGCAGTCAATTTCAAAAGAGATTGCATAGGTCTAACTAATATATATACTTCTATCTTGTGCGAGATGACTCGTGAATTTTTTCCCTGATTGATAAAACAATGTGCCTTGTTGGAATTTAGTAAAAAATAAACAAAAAATTTTTACCTATGTTAAATAAAATTAATAAAAGTATTGATTTAATATTAATAAATAAGGAAATAGATTAAATCTATTTTGGTCAATTTACATAGAAAAACAAAAGTAATCAGATAAAAAAATGACCGTTAATCAAGGTTAATAATTTACTTTAAGACAAAAAAAATTTTTTCATTGGATCATTTATCTCTGAGCTTGGGCACAGAAGCCATATAATTTTGTATGAAGCGAAAAAAATTTTATTATTGACAAATCCCGGTTTGATCACATGTGCACTTGCACTATTACTTTCTCTTACCTCTATATATAGTTAATATAGAGAGAGAAAGTATTGGATTCATGTCAAAAATTCGATGTCGAGATTTTGATGGATCTTCACGTTTTGAGGTCCCCTGAATCCAAAAAGTGGTTTTCGCGACATGGTCTGTCTGTGTGTGTGCTGTGTGTCTGTCTGTGTGTGTGTGTGTCTGTGAACAAAATATCTTAAGAACGGAAAGAGCTAGGAGGTTGAAATTTTATATTTAAGTTAGGCACCCCCCATGGGACGTGACACGAAAGCTTTTGAACAAAATCGACCAAAGAGTACTGGTACTTTACTGATGCACTTTTTCAGTTTTTTTCGATTTTCTCTAAATTTGCTCCAACGATTTTTTTTTTAAAATTCAAAAACCAATTATTTTTTTAGGATTCTCAATAAAATGCATATTCTCATTTTGTCATTGAAATCTTCTGAAGACCACTTTACTCTTGTACTCCATAGAAAAGATAGGAGAAATGGTTGCCATGGTAACAAAATATAAATATTTTCCATACATATAAATTTTACATCTTGAAAATCGAATATACTGTACTGTCGGAAACTAAATACATGTCGACACAAAAAATCTGGTGTGACAAGCACAGTACACAACTTTCGATTACCGAAGGTAAGAGAAAGTTGTGTGCTGTGCGCCAGTCACACCAGATTTTGTGTATAATTGTAAGTAAAAATAAAAACAACACAACCAACATAAAAAATATATTGTAATAATAGAATGTAAAAAATTTTGTTAATATCTATATACAATTTTGTAGCCCAATAACTGAAGATGGCCAAATAAATTCAGGCCGAAACGTCTTATTCTGGGAGTTTTATTGAACCAGGATTATTCCAATTTGGCTGATATCTCCAATTCCTCATTATTATTAAAATTTATCTATTAATTACTTAGAAGAATACTCGTGTAAGTGAAAAATCCATTAACCTTAAAATAGGTTAAAATTAAAAACACAAGGTATAATGTCATTTCAATTAAATAATTTAAATAAAAAACAAAAAAATTGATCTGTTTTTTTCAATAACATTTAATTTATTTATGCATCGGTATTATATCTCTATTTATAAATAATGCAATAAAAATATTTATATATTACAACAACACTTCTAGAAACAATCAGTCTATATAATTGGAATTCTCCCTGGAATTATTATCTAAATTTTATCGGATAAGATTCATTCGAAAAAAAAAAAAAAATATCTTTGGTTTTTTTGCTTTTAGAAAAGAAGGGAATTTTTCTTAGGATAAGCCCATTCGGTTTAAAGGTGGTGCGATGATTTGAATCCCACCAGGCGAGTCTAATTTGTTGTCCAGCAGCGTTGACATTTCTCGCAACTCCTCTTTGCTGGTTGATATATGCGGGCACATCTCTTCTGATGCACATTCCTCGCATTCTGAGAGTCGAGATTGTACGGAATTTCTTAATCTCTGAAAAATAAAAATAAAATAAATCAATCAATTATACTGTAGAACAAACAGTGGCTATAGATATAGCTAAGCCATATTAGATAATTCATGAATTTCTGAATATGGTTCTTAAATAAAAGATTCAACGCTTTTGGATACTAAAATAATCGTCTAATTTCGAACAATACAATGGTACCTCGCGATACGATCTTAATCCGTTCCTGGACCGGGACCGTATCGTAAAAAAATCGTATAATGAACAATGTAATCTTATGTAATTTAAGTACTTCTAAAATATCTATCTAAAGAAGCCTGTTTCTGAAGACTCCTCAAAATGTTTCGACAATGACTCATACAAATGTCATTCACATTGTCTATTGCACGAGCTGTACGCATTTTTTCTGGGTGCTTTTTTTTATTGGGATCGTATCGCGAAAAACGTATCGTTTCGCGAGCACGAATATTTGCGATATTCCACTTCGTATCTTGAACACATCGTGAACCAGCGGCGTAACCAGCCTTTGAGGGCGGGGGGGCGAAGCTTAACTAGGGCGCCGATTTTCCGGGGGCTCCGCCCCCTGGACCCCCTTGCTCGCCTTCGGCGAGCAATTGCCCGCCTTCGGCGGGCAAATTTCTTGCATCCTGTAATTTCCTCAGCGAATTTGTTTATATTTACATGTTTTTTAATGACACCTGTATGATTTTGTTTAGATTTTTTTTTGCTTTTACGAAAAATGTCGTTTTCTTCTGTGATTATTTCAAAAACGATTCAGTTTTCGGAAAAATATCAAAGAATAAAAACTTTTTAAAATTGAGTATTTTATCATAATATAACAAAAAAATTGAAAATTTCGAAATTTCTGAAAAGAAATTATTAGGTAAAGTACTACTTCCAAGTGACGTATTTACTCCAAAAGTTGATAGAAATCTACAATTTTAGTGTAAGGAGCATATACCAAATTTTATCGATCTAGCTCCTTTGGTTTTTAAGCAATCGTGTTCACACACACACACCCAGACGTAATTCCAATAGAATATACGAGAAAGTCTCGGGGAAGTCATTCCCCATGTTTTTTTTTTAACACACACTTTTTTCCCATTCACACTCACACACACATGCACACAGTCTTTTCGGCAACTTAGGCCATATAAGACTTTGACTTTGACATTTGGTATCCAAATGGCTTAAATAAAATCATTGGGACTGCCTGGGATCCGAACCCCCGATTAGAGCCCTGCACGGGTACGGGTTGGCCCGTTACCCGCCCGGCCCGCGGACCGGGCCGGGCGGGCTTTGGAGGCCATGAAAAAATTCCGGGCGGGCTCGGGCGGGCCTGAAGAATGGTAAAAGCCCTTTCATTTTGAGAAAATCGAAAAAAAACTGAAAAACTACATCAGTAAAATACTAGTACTTTTTGGCCGATTTTGATTAAAAGCTTATTTTCACGGTCCCGGGGGGTGTTTAACTTAAATATAACATGGATTAATGATACAAAAAGAGGATGCAGCCAATAATAAAAAGCATCTGTTTTAGTTAACACTCTTTATTTGGAACTAAACAAGACAGACTAACTAAAACAGATGCTTTTTATTATTGGCTCATCCTCTTTTTGTATCATTAATCCAATTATATAACAGCCACAATTCGTTATAAACTTAAATATAACATTTCAGTCTCATAGCTCAATTCCTTCCTGCTTAAAATTGAACACACACAGACACAGAATTTCAAAAATTAAATATTAAGGCTTATACGAATCCTGAGTAAATCTCCAAAGCTATAAAACATCAAATTAAGGCTTATATATTGCAAAATAAAAAAAATTTTAATTATAAAGCCTCTATATACGTTATTTATTTTTTTGGAATTAAATTCATTTAAAATAATAGAATTCAAGTTGTAATATAATTTTAAAAGAAAACAATCAATTTTTTAAGACAATCGATTAAAAGAATATGATAAAATCACATTCGCTGGGCTATATCTTAGAGGCCGTAGGGCGCCTATGCCGGTTTCGGGGGGCGCCAAGGGCTCGATGCGCCTGGGGCGGGGGGGCTCGCGCCCCCCTCGCCCCCCTGGTTACGCCACTGTCGTGAACCCATCGTATCGCGAGGTACTACTGTATATGTATATTCTTATTCTTACAACCTTATTGTTAAATTTTTCTATATTCTAATTTTATTTTCTCTATAGCTCTAAAATCTGACCTGATGGGGTAAAACTGATGGCTGATTTTTGGAATCAGCGCTACCCAAATACACAAGAATAGCTTCAAATACCCAGTCAACAAAATAAATGGTCCTTTTTGTTGCCCTGTGTACGGTAATTGACGTGATAGACACAAAGTATAATAGTGGCTGTGCAGGGCCGCAGACAGGGGTGGCTATATCCCCGGGGCCCGGGCCTTCCGAGGGGGCCCGGGCCCATTGCACTCCCACCTTAAAATTCTAATAAAAATAATTTTCATGGTTAAAATTTCAATTAAAAAAATCATTTTCTTGAAATTTTTCCTCTGGGACCCGGGCCCTTTAAGCACATATCTTAAAATTTCAATTTTAAAAAATTTCGACATCGAATTTTTTGACATGATCGCAATACTTTCTCTCTCTATATATTTCATATATAGGGTACGAGAAAGTAAAAATCATTTTCTTGAAATTTTTTCCTCTGGGGGCCTTTTAACCTCAAATCAAGTTTGATCTTTTTCACGACTCAGGATAGCTAAAACGCAGATTTCAGGGACTAATTTTCAAAAAATTTTCATACTCCCAGATTCCCCCGGAAATCCTCTGTCCGGATCTGGTCTCGATAAATTATTGTAACTCTTTGTTTAGGAAATTTTGAAAAATTGTTAATTAATTTTATTTAAATAAATATTGTAAGCTATGTATAACTATTTCAAAAGTTGTGTCAAAAACTGTGTAAAAAATTGTTGGCATGAAGGCGACAATACCTTTTTATATACTAAAAAAAAACTAAGTTTTTTTTTTTTTTTTTGAGGGGGGGCCCGTATTAGTAAGTAGCCCCGGGGCCCGCCAAGTCTGTCTGCGGCCCTGTGGCTGTGCTATCAGCGCCCGTTCAAGGGGCATTCGCCTAGGAATTTTAAATTTTTTGAATTCTATATTGACAAAAAAATTTTTTTTTTTGGGTGGGGGCGCCAATCTGGTTTTTTAGGACCTTTTATTTTGTTGACTGGGTATTTGAAGCTATTCTTGTGTATTTTGGTAGTGCTGATTCCAAAAATGCCATCAGTTTTACCCCATCAGGTCAGATTGTAGAGCCTCTGGTTTTGAACGGGCGGGGGGTGGATATAATTGTCGGTGCGCCCCCAGTCCAGTTGCCCCCGTGGCTGGCGCCTGTTTTGTTACGGCCCTGACCAAAGGTGTGCTGTGCGACCATTATACCAGATTTTTGTTTATTTTATAACAAGCTGGCAATGGGCCGCCTCAGGCTGGCCCCCTGGATCCACAGATTATCGAAATAATTAAAGAACTATGTTACTCTCAGAAATCTCAACTAATTTTTTTTTATTTATTTGTCCCTTGATATTAAATTTAGTCTGATCTGATTAGCCGTTCGGATTCTACATTTGTTTAAACCTTCAAATAAGTATTTCCCGCCGCGCGCTCTCTCGCGGTCAAATGAAATAATAGGAAAAAAATAAATGGTGAACTTGCTTTTTAACTACCTCTTAGGACAGAGGAGTTACTCGAGCTGATAACGAGCAATTTTTCATTCTTATATGTCTTCTTACTCGGCTCCTATAGGACGTCACGTCAAAATAAAATCTAAGCTGTCAATATTAATTAAATACCACGATTCGGACTTGACTAGTAATCGATCCATCTTTTATGAGCATGATTTTGGTGCCCCGGTGCAGAACAGTAATTGACGCCTTACAACCAGGGGCGTATATAAAGCCGGCCCTGTTTATGAGTATATTTTTATTTGATGGGCGAAATATTCCATGGAATCGGTGTGCTTTACTTAACTACTATTCTAATTGATGGAATTTTCACAAAGAAAGTTTTTATTTTTCTACCTCATAGATTGTGTTCCCGTTAGTTCTGGAGACCACTAAAATTGCCAGCGCTGGAATGCAGAGTAACGAAAGAGAGGCGATGCCCCAGCCAAGAGCCTCTGCCCAGAAAGGATAAACATATTGCCCGTTGTTATATGTCGGTGGCTCGTAATCAATTAAACTGAAGATCCAAACAGCCTGTAAAAAAACAAAAAAAGAGTTGATGTGATATGTCATCATTCCCAATATGAGGGAACAAGTCATTCAATGAAGAATAAATATGATTTTTTTGTTAGACGTAAAAATTTTGCTGCCTTAAAACGAATGATCTGGGAGATTGAAATGAATATTGATACCATACCAAGATGAGAGCAGGTGAAGCGATGGTCCAGCAGAAACGAAAATAGAGTGAAGGCTCTCTGCCTGTCATTTCTTGTACATTTTTAGAGAATCGATCAACGCCATAGAACCAGGCAATGGCAATCACTTCAAAGAACGCCAAATACATAATAGAGATGGACGCCGCGTAATGGTCAATCAATTGGAAAAAATAAATTCCACCCTGAAAAATTAACCATTTATAAGTGAGTAAATAAATTAAAATACGGTAAAGAAAAAAAACAATAAATGATTTATTAACCCTTGTGATGTTTGGAAGTCCGAAAAGAAAAGAAACGATGCAGACAAGAAGAACGAGCATCTCGTGGCAGAGGAGTTTGCGTTTTACCCAATTGGGGAACCCATCCTGGATTGAAGTCACAACGACCTCAACAAGAGCAAACTGAAAAAAAAGAAAAGAAAAAGAATAATTAGCAAAATTTCAAATAATATACACTGCGCGCCAAAAAAAAAAAACGTAACACTTTCTTCTAATCTATCTTAATGATAGTATCATTTATTAAACATGAAATATCTTAAACATCTTTAAGTAAATTTAACACAAATCCATATCATTTTAATAAATATTAAATAAAACAAAGACAAAAATGTCAAATTTTTACTTTCTCTTACCTATGTATATATGTAATATATATATAGAGAGAAAGTATTGGATTCATGTCAAAAATTCGATGTCGAGATTTTGATGGATCTTCACGTTTTGAGGTCCCCTGAATCCAAAAAAGTGGTTTTCGCGACATGGTCTGTCTGTGGGTGGGTGGGTGTGTGGGTGGGTGTGTGGGTGGGTGGGTGTGTGTTCAATTTTAAGGATGAAGGAATTGAGCTACGAGGTTGAAATTTTATATTTAAGTTAAACACCTCCCGGGACCGGAAAAATAAGCTTTTAATCAAAATCGGCCAAAGAGTACTAGTACTTTACTGATGTACTTTTTCAGTTTTTTTCGATTTTCTCAAAATTTGCTCCAACGATTTTTTTTAAAATTCAAAAATCAATTATTTTTTAGATGCTCTTTAAAATGTATATTCTCATTTTGCGATTGAAATCTTCTGAAGACCACTTTACTCTTGTATTTCATAGGGAAGATATGAGAAATGGTTGCCATGGTAACAAAATATAAATATTTTCCCATACTTATAAATTTTACATCTGAATTCAAATGTTCCGTACTGTCGGGAATTAAATATATGTCGACACAAAAAATCTGGTGTGACAAGCACAGAACACAACTTTCGATTACCGAAGGTAAGAGAAAGTTGTGTGCTGTGCGCCAGTCACACCAGATTTTTTTTATTTGGGCTAAGAATAGCTCCCAGAATAAGGATTCGAATCTTGCCGGGCCAATTTTTGGTCCAATTTTTTTTTACCCCCACTCCTCTTATTTGTATAGGAAATCAATGGAATACGTGCTAAGATAATGTGAAGACTTGCAATTATGGCGCAAATTCTTATAGGGTCATTCGATGCCAAATCAACACAATTTTAGAAGAAAATTTTCCTCACCATCTCAGATTTTCTTAAAATTTGGTATACTTATACTAGGTACTAAGCTTAAGAAAGATCCCAATTTTTAAATGTTTATCTCCCGCCGTTTCCGATATATGGCCATGTAAAGTTTTCAAAAAGTCGTGGAAAAAAGGTAAACGTTGATTTTTTAAATTGCTCTGGAAGCTGTCCTAATTGAGCTAAAGAGCTGGGAGAGGTGTCATTTTGTAGCATTTTAAATGCCCTATCGAATGACATACACCATGACAAGGGCCTTAATGAAAAAATTCTTTTCAAAATCCAAAAATATATTTTGATTTCATTTTTTTCCAAAAAAGTACATAATTTAAAATTCTCAAAATATTTGTATAAATACTTAGTACTGTTCTGAATCATATAGTAAAACATAAATGTGGAATCTTAATGGGTTCATTGTTAAAAAAAATATTTCTGATGTTGTTTTTCACTTTATCTACCTTTAATAATACTCAGGTTAATTAGTTGGTTAATTTATACTTAATCAGTTGTTGTTAGTACCTTTTGGGATCCATGTTTAGCTATAAACCGGGTAACAAATATTATATGTAAAAACAAGCGTATCATAATTTGTTTTTTTTTAATGAACCCATTCACTGAAAGTTAAGGGCTCATTTAAAAATTTCCAATTGTACTAACTTTTTAAAAAAATATTTTGAATGTAAAAATTATGTACCTTTTGGAAAACTTTGAATAAAAAAATTGCCTGAGTATTAAAGGTAGATTGTCAAAATTAGATAATAAAGTGAAAAATCAGCATGTCTTTTAACATTGAACCCATTAATACCCCACATTTATGTTTTAATATATGATTCAGAACAGTACTAAGTATTTATACAAATATTTTGAGAATTTTAAATTATGTACTTTTACTTTCTCTTACCTCTATATATATGTTAATATATATAGAGAGAGAAAATATTGGATTCATGTCAAAAATTCGATGTCGAGATTTTGATGGATCTTCACGTTTTGAGGTCCCCCTGAATCTAAAAAGGTGGTTTTTCGCGACATGGTCTGTCTGTGGGGTGGGTGGGTGGGTGTGTGTGTTCAATTTTAAGCATGAAGGAATTGAGCTATGAGGCTCAAATTTTATATTTAAGTTAAACACCCCCGGGACCGGAAAAAATAAGCTTTTAATCAAAATCGGCCAAAGAGTACTAGTACTTTACTGATGCACTTTTTCAGTTTTTTTCGATTTTCTCAAAATTCGCTCTAACGATTTTTTTAAATTCAAAAATCAATTATTTTTTAGATGCTCTTTCAAATGTATATTCTCATTTTGCAATTGAAATCTTCTGAAGACCACTTTACTCTTGTATTTCATAGGGAAGATAGGAGAAATGGTTGCCATGGTAACAAAATATAAATATTTTCCCATACTTATAAATTTTTACATCTGAATTCATATGTTCCGTACTGTCGGGAACTAAATATGTGTCGACACAAAAAAATGAAATCAAAATATATTTTTGGATTTCGAAAAGAGTTTTTTCATTAAGGCCCTTGTCATGGTGTATGTCATTCGAAGGGGCATTTAAAATGCTACAAATTGACACCTCTCCCAGCTCTCTAGCTCAATTAGGACAGCTTCCAGAGCAATTTAAATTTTTATTACCTATTTTTTATATATATAATTCTTCTGTACGTGTGTATGTGACTGAACTCCTCCTAAACGACTGAACCAATTATGATGAAATTTTCTGTGTATGTTTGTGAGAGTCCCGGACAGGTTTTGTTTCACAAATAACAATAAGTTAATGAGTAATTAACCGTTAAAATAAGAAAAAAATAAAAATTAGGAGAAATAGTTGCCATGGTAACAAAATATAAATATTTACCCATGTTTACGATTTTTTATTTATTTACCTTTTGAATTCTAAAATATCGGTGTAAATTTTTTGTCTGTGTACCGGGAAAGTCCCGGAAAGGATATTATTCACAAAAAATCTTAAGTTCATGAATAATTAACCGTCAAAATAAACTCTATATATAAAAATGAAAAGGGAAGGCGAGCAAGGGGGTCCAGGGGGCGCAGCCCCCGCCTGGGCGGAGAGCCTCGCCGAAGGCGGGGCTGCGTCAGTTACTTATAAATTTTACATCTTGAAAATCGAATGTTCCATTCTGTCGGAAACTAAATACATGTCGACACAAAAAATCTGGTGTGAGAAGCACAGTACACATATAAGACTTACAAGACATTTTCAAAATGTTTTTTTTTTTGGGCCTTAATCAAGTTGGGCACCGATTCGATTAAATGCCATTCAATTCTAGATTAATTAAAGAAATAATAGACAAATCCCCAAAGAGATTCTTAATGACAATTTTGGGATTTTCAGTCGAAATTTCAAAACTTTGAGGTAAAAATTCTCACAGTAGATATTGTCCGATTTGAAAAAAAATTTATATCTATAATGTCCGTGTGGCTAGACCACTTTTGCCGGGTATTACATTTCGCTCCGAAAAAAGTGGCAAAACAGTGTACACTGTAAAGATGTTAATATTCCTAAATCTCCAAATGGGATTGAAACTTTAAAAATAATATTATTTTATCGGTCAATGAATTTCGACATTTACCTGTCTATTGAGCCCTAGACAAAGAAGAACAAAGAAGAAAAGAACCGCCCAGAAATGAGAGGCAGGCATCTTCGCCATCGCTTGGGGATAAACGACGAACATAAGCCCGGGACCTGTAGAAAAAAAAAAAAAAATTACTAAATGACGTAGCTCATAATTTAATCGTATATTTCAAAAACATTTTCTTTTTATCACTATTCTATTCTGACAATCATCAGAGGCGAGGTCTTTATATATTAAAGCAAAATGTGTCCGTTACCGTCAGATATGACCGAGTCCACTGATGTTTTAAGCTCTCGTGCGATATTTCCAATCGTTGCAAATGCAAAAATGCCAACAAGAATACTCGTGATAGCTGTAATACTGGCGACCGCCATTGTATCCACCAGAATAGAATTATGGAATTTATTATAACTTGCAAATGAAATCACTGAGCCAAATGCTATTCCAATTGAGTTGAAATTCTGCGCCGCCGCATTCACCCACACCTGGAAAAAAATGAAAATGTTTATAGTTTTTTTTTGGGAAATATACTACTTTAAGGGGTTCAGGAGCGACGTCTAAACGTACTTAAAAAAAAAAAAAAAAAAAAAACTTGACTATTATAAGGAATTTTTTCAATGCGGTTTTTTTTAATGAATTAAATTCATAAGAGATTATTGGGACATCGAGCTATAATTTTGTTAATGACTTATTAAAAAATTAAGGAAATTAATTTTTTTGTTATCAAGCAAATACAAAAAAACAATCTGTCACAATAATCTTTAATTTTTTTTAAAATTTAAAAATGAATTTATTGTTATTATTAATCACATATTAATTAAGAAATCTTTAAAATAAGCTTAGATGATTTATTTAAAAATCAAATGTCAAATTAGTTCAACATTCTTGCAATAGATGGCAGGCTAGTCTAACAGCCGATCCCCAAATAGCCTATATTTATATATTTTTATGCTTTTATAAAAGATACATAATACAATATATAATAACTAGAGCTCGGATTTCGCCCTATTTGCCTTTTTTTAATTTATGGCTTAAAATTTAGGCCAATATGACATGTATACGTTTCATGAAATTCTGAATAAAATAAGAGGCATTTGTTAGTGCCTATAATGCCTATTTTGGCCGATTTCAGGTTTTAGTGCCTATTTCATCTATAAATGCCTTTTTTAGTGCCTATTTTAAGTATTTTAAATTAAAATAGGCTATTTTAAGCCAATTTCGACTTTTTTTTTGAAATTTCACAATAAAATCATTTTATATCACAAATCCGGAGAAAAATTACAAAAAAAAAATCGAACGAGATTCGAATACTAAAAACAAAAAAAAGGTCGAACGAAAAACGGCGCCCCAGTTGGGCTTCACCCCCTCCGCCCTCATTCAGCCATCTTTGTGCAAAGGAGGTAATTGTTTTATCTTTGTTTCCAAAAATAAGACATCAATTTTTTAAATTTTTTATATTATTTCTTAAATAATGCCTTTTAAGTGCCATAACATTTATAAAGTATTTATTGTTAAAAGATCATTGAAAATCAACCAAATGCATTAAATATTATTAGCTACCATTCTGACATCTCTTGGCAAATTTTTGAATTACTTGATTTTTTGGGCAATCTTTTTATGACACACAACCCCATCTTATCAGAAAAAACATGCGTAACATCTTCGGTCCTATTCCGCCTTAAGAAGCACTTGTCTAGAATACACTAGAAAATTGTCTAAAATAAATTATTTATGCATACAGTTTCAAATGAAGTAGATTTTTGTCTAAAAATGGATGATTTCTTGGCGATTTCTAAGCAATTTTTACCTCCTCCAAACCGTGTATATCCGTCAAAATCTCGACATCGAATTTTTGACATGAATCCAATACTGTCTCTCTCTATATATTAACATATCTAGAGGTAAGGGAAAGTAAAATAGATATTTAAAAAAAAAAAATAACAATAAAAAATAAATGAAATTTTCAATGAAGACTATTTTTTTGTGCACCACTTTTTGACTATCATATACATTTGTGTTCGATTCATACACGCACAAATAATAAAATTGTTTATCACCTTGGCGTCACCTAAAAGATGCCATTGAGGTTTGAAGAGGTATTTCAATCCAATTTCAGCTCCTTCAAGTGTTAACGCCCGAACAAGAAAAGCAAGGATCATAATATAAGGGAAAGTAGCAGTGAAGTAGAGAACTTTGCCACTTGACTTAACACTTTTCCAGATGGAGAAATAAACAAGAATCCAAGCTACAATTAAACAGGCGACTAAATCCCATCGGAGTTCACCTGGATTCTCAATTCCTTCGCTTATATTAAGCACTCGGCGCCTAAAACAAATAAATAAGAAAAAAATAAAAATAGTGCTTTATTTGAAATAGCGATTACACATGTAACTACAAACTTGACAAGCATGCACGTGCAATCTTTTTGTAAAGCAAACTCTAGTGGAATGGGCCCGGGAGCCGTGGCTCAGTGAGAAGACATTAGCTTCTCGCACCGGAATCCCGGGCTCGCTTCCCATCCCAAGCGAGAAAAATTTATTTCATTTGATTTGACTACAAATCATTTGAAATAAATAGGGATGGAGTCTAAATGGCCTTAGATGCCGAAAAAGACCTTAAAAAAAAAAAAAAAAAAAAAAAAACTCTAGTGCAATCATTTTAATTGTGCATTGTAATTTAAAGAAAATCTTCATGCATTATCTTCTCATCTTCTGTGCATTAAAAAAAAATCAAATGTCAAATTAGTTCAGCATTCTTGTAGTAGGTGGCAGACTAGTCTAATAGCTGATCCCCTTTTAGGCTATATCTGGCCTATATTTATATATTTTTATGCTTTTATAAAAGATACATAATATATCAATATATATGATATTATTAATAATCTATATATATAATAGCGGTATGTCCGTCTATCACGCTCTGTTTGACCAACTTCCCGTTGGAATTTTGAAACGAAATTTTGCAGTCGTATAGAGGACGTTATGGAGTCCCGGAAAAATACTCGGGTCCCGAAATTCATATAACTTTTTGAGTTATTAATTCCTAAATTTACGATTTCTCCCATAGGAAATGTATGGGTCGTTTTTATAACTTACCTACCCCAACATTAAAATAGCCTCCCTATGGGAGGCTATTTTAATGTTGGGGTAGGTAAGTTATCAAAACGACCCATTGAGAAATATCTATGTATTCTTTGCATTTATATATTCTATGAATGTAAACAAATCTTCAAGCAGGCACTGGATTGGAATACGTAGTAATAATTTGCTTTTGCCCCCAGGTGTGGCGTAGTAGGTAGCGTGCCTACCTCCTATACCAAACGTCGCGGGTTCGGACCCAGGCAGTCCGATGATTTTATTTAAGCCAATTGGATACCAGATGGCTTAAATAGAAATGCCTGACCCCACAATAGATATATTCTCTACAACGGTTATCGTCTAAAGTCTTAAATGGCCTAAGTTGCCGAAAAAGACTGTATGAATGTGTGTGTGAATGTGAGTGTGAATGAGAAAAAGGTGTGAATGTTTTTAAAAAAAATATAATAAAAAAAACTTTTTAAAAAAAAATGCTTTTATTTAAATTGAACTAAAAAGAGAAAAATAATTTAATTGTTCTTGTTAAAATTGTTTAATATTTATGACTTAAAATAAAAGCGTGGGCGCTCATTGATACTTGTAGCTTAAGGGAAGCCTCGGAATAACTTCGAAGCGCCCACGCTTTTATTTTAAGTCATAAATATTAAACAATTTTAACAAGAACAATTAAATTATTTTTCTCTTTTTAGTTCAATTTAAATAAAAGCATTTTTTTTAAAAAGTTTTTTTATTATATTTTTATTTCAAACTTTTTAGTCTTTTTTTATTATAGAGTATTAAAAAAAAAAGAAGGCAGGAAGCGGGAGGCATCAAATAAAGTACCACATTATTTTGGACTATTTTGATAAAAAGCTTCAGACAATTGTTGTCATCAAAAATTACCCTTAAATATCAAATTACACAACTCTAGCTCACTGGGAAGTCTTCAAAATAGATTAATTCGTGTAGCGTTTCAAATAAAGTACCACATTAGTTTGGACTATTTTGATATAAATATCCACATCATTGTTGTCACCAAAAATGGCCCTTAAGTATTAAATTTCACGCCTCTAGCTCATCGGGAAGTCTTTTGAAAATAGATTTGTTTGCGTGAGGTTTCAAATAAAGTACCACATTAATTTGGCCTATTTTGGCGAAAAAATTTTTACAAGGGTGTCCCTAAAAATGAGCCTTAAATATCAAATTTCACACCTCTAGCTCATCGGGAAGGCTTTTGAAAATAGATTTGTTTGCGTGAGGTTTCAAATAAAGTACCACATTAATTTGGCCTATTTTGGCGAAAAAATTTTTACAAGGGTGTCCCTAAAAATGAGCCTTAAATATCAAATTTCACACCTCTAGCTCATCGGGAAGGCTTTTGAAAATAGATTTGTTTGCGTGAGGTTTCAAATAAAGTACCACATTAATTTGGCCTATTTTGGTGAAAAAATTTTTACAAGGGTGTCCCTAAAAATGAGCCTTAAATATCAAATTTCACACCTCTAACTCATCGGGAAGTGCCCTAAGCAAAGACTCAAAGTTGGTGACCTTGAAAGAGTAAGTTAAATAAAAGCATTTAAAAAAAAATTTGCTTTTGCCCTCGGGGCGTGGTGTAGAGGTTAACGTGCTAACCTCGTATACCAAACGTCGCGGGTTCGGACCCAGGCAGTCCGATGATTTTAATTTAAGCCATTTGGATACCAGATGGCTTAAATAGAAATGCCTGAACCCCAAATTGATATATTAATTACAACGGTTATCGTCAAAGTCTTATATGGCCTAAGTTGCCGAAAAGACTGTGTGAATGTGTGAGTGTGAGTGTGAATGAGAAAAAAAAAATTCTTTTCATAATTAAAAAAAAGGCGAGGGGGTCCAGGGAGGCGAATCCCTCCTGGCTAGACGCAAAGCCCGCCGAAGGCCGGCTAGTAACATATTTTCTATTTCATTTGTAATTTCTTTACAAATAAATAAAATCATTTTTTAATAATCCAAAAATATGCAGTAATAACAAAATCAAAATTAGTATCGATGGAAAATTATTTCATTGAATTAAAATTTTATCCCTGAAATCTATAGTGATTAAGAGCATGGTCCTCCTCCCCCCAAAAAAATAGATAAATACTCACTCATAGAATTCTTCTGATGGTGTTTTAGCTTTTGTCAGATGACTGATATTTCTATTTATATACTTGTCCGTTTCACTACATAAATCTGAATTCCATCGATTATCGCAATGATTCCAGGGAATATCCTCTCGAAATGAGGTGAAAAAATAATAGAGACTGTAAGCAATTATCACATTGTAATAGGTAGACATGAGAAAAGAGATGACAACACTCGCAAGACCTGCACCTGAAACAAAACAGAAAAGTGATACAAATCCTTCCTAGAGACACAAAATCTTGTGTAGGGAAGTGTCAATATTACAGAGGAGTGAACACAAAGCACCAAATAACAAATTGCCTCGTTCTTGGAGCTCTTACAAGGCATTATTTGATTGTATCTTTAACTAAAAAAAACGTTTTTAAATATTATAAGAAATTTTTAATACCTGTATATATCATCATATCATCTAGATAGAATACATAGAATAAATAATGTCATCTATGTATCATTATACAGACTTAACTCTCTCTCACTAGAACTGTTCACTGAAGATGGGTGAATAAATTTTACCCGAAACGTCTGAACGTTCACAGAGTATCGAGAGTGTTTTTCATTTTGGCTGCCTGCATTTCCATATCCTATTTGCTCTTACAAGGAGTCCCCACGGGTGATGCGTCACCGATTTTTTTCAAACTCATAGGATTTGAATATTAGTGTCTGGATATCAACTTCATATAATTAGATATTACTTCATGTACCCGAAAAAAGATATAAGGGTGTGCCGCTGGGAGTTGAACCACAGATCCACCGATTTGCGCTCAGTGTGCCCTTACCACTAGACCACAGCACGGCATTCGGGTATATGAACTCAGTTGGAAAGCAAATTTAGCCATCGGGAGGAATGGACCCGGATTTGGCGCCATTTTCCGATTTTTCGGGTACATGAAGTAATATCTAATTATATAAATCTCCGTTTCGCGGCTTACCTACGCGATGTATATAATATCTTAAATATTATATATAATTTCTTATTTATAAATTAGTTAAAATTGAGGTCGTCTCAACTATGCCAACTGGATTGCACCAGGTTGACGGAGGAATTTGTGGCGCCAAATCCGGGTCCATTCCTCCCGATGGCTAAATTTGCTTTCCAACTGAGTTCATATACCCGAATGCCGTGCTGTGGTCTAGTGGTAAGGGCACACTGAGCGCAAATCGGTGGATCTGTGGTTCAACTCCCAGCGGCACACCCTTATATCTTTTTTCGGGTACATGAAGTAATATCTAATTATATAAATCTCCCGTTTCGCGGCTTACCTACGCGATGTATATAATATCTT
>JAKCPI010001561.1:0-32082 GCA_023213315.1 Euborellia annulipes | reverse complement strand
CGTGTAAGTTTAAAAAACTTTAACAGATGGCATGAAGAGTTAATGAGAAGAACCTCTTAATTTGCCAATCAAAATAAGGTAATTTTTTTATTTATCCAAACACAGATAAAAGACATAACCGGGTTCAACTGACAGAAAAAATTGCAGGGAAATTGCCCGCTCTAAACGGAGCACATACTCAATTAGAGGCGAGAATTTGCCTAAATAGACATAGGCCTATAAAATCCAGCCCTAATTATAAATGTATAAGAATGAATGCAGATCCCGCAACGCGGGACTAGACAAGAAATGAAGAAATTATAAAATAAATCCCTAAAGTTATTTTATTTTAATTCCTTATTATTTTTTATTTAAAGAAAAATTGAAAAAATATCTAATTACTTATTTATTAAACTGTGTCAATGATGCAAACTTTCTTTACTAAAGAATATTCAGAAACAAGTTTCAAAAAAATCTTAATTAATAATGAGCCTGAATGTAATATTTTTCACAAGTTGACTATGCAGCTTCTTTCGCCAATGACTGATGATAGGTCAATAATTCAATAAAAACAAAGTTTTTATTTTTAAGTTATATTATTGATGGCCAACTGCCTTGTACAAAGATCAGTTTCGATGTAAAAACATCATCCTCAGGACCTACAATTACATAATACATTCAAATATTATTTTATCTTGTTCGTCTGTTTTTAATAGCTTAAGATTAACATTTTTTAAAATTTTATTAATACTGTTTTATAATTATTAATATTAATTTTATATCACGTCTTACTAATTACAATTTTAGATAAAATAATATTTGAATGTATTATGTAATTGTAGGTCCTGAGGATGATGTTTTTACATCGAAACTGATCTTTGTACAAGGCAGTTGACCATCAATAATATAACTTAAAAATAAAAACTTTTTGTTTTTATTGAATTATTGACCTATCATCAGTCATTGGCAAAGAAGCTGCATAGTCAACTTGTAAATAATTATCTCGTCCGAATCAGTATATAAAAAAGTAATATTTTTCGCAAGATAAAGAAAGAATGCTCTTTTGTGTGCAAAATGCAGGGTCCTAACCTAGTATCGTAATGTTTGATCGTTGTTTCGTTGTTTCATTGTCCAGAGATGGTTCGTTCTGAGATATTCCGGAAGTTGGTGGTCCTCAGGCGGGCTCCCTTTTCCACCTCAGGGGAGTTGGAGAAATTTTTGCCCTGATGTGAATCTACACATAAGTTGACTTAGATATTGGAAGCCTTCTTCCTGATTGTCCCTTTTAAATTATTCTTTTAAAGTTGATAGATTGAAACTTATTTTTCAGATCTTCTTGTTTAACAACAAACTCATCTTGGTTATAATTATGATTTTTTTTTATGTGATCTGTAAGTGAAAACGAGCGATGAGCCGAATCCGTTAGTCGAAACAACCCATTGAACATAATAACCGACTTTCCAAAACATATTTAATAAACAGCATATTAAAAAAGTAAAAAAAAATATGATGTTATCAGTAATTAATATAAGATCAAATTTGGTTATTTTCAATCATTTAGCATTTTTTTCAAATTTATTATAATATTGCAATATAAGAGACTTGCAGTTGAATTAAATGTTTTATTTATTTTATCTATATATAAGGGGCTTGCGATTAAGAAAATAGAAATGGGGTTTGTTTCTTTTTATAAAAAAAAAGTTTGAATATAAATTTTTTTTTTTTTTTAATATGTTAAAGGTCTTTTTCGACATCGGAGGTCATTTATATCCCGTCCCTATTTATTTCACTTGATTGGAAACTAATTCGATTGAAACAAATTTTGTCGCCTGGGACGGGATGCGAGCTCGCGACCCTTGGAACAAATGGCCAGCACGCTAGCCATTACACCAAGAACCGAGGGAGAATCAAAAATTAATTAACACAAATGGCCGCAAAGTTACCAACCCTGAATTATAAGCTTCCTATCACCAAGAAAGACATGAGTTAAACAATCGAGATGAAATCCGGAGAGATCGTTTTCGCCTGGAAATGTGACGACCTGCTTTCAAGATTCAATCGTATGGAGATGTAACATTGACTGCGTTTCAACATTTCCGTTTTATTATTGTGAAATAAATTAATTTTTTTTTTTTTTTTTTTAAATAGTTTTGATTGATATGATTTAAAAAAAAGTGATATAAAGCAAATGTGAAAGTTTTAAACAAATAATAAAAGTTGAGGTAAAAGAATAAATCTTTTTCATTCTCAATTTTAAAATTTGTATTATCAGAATTTAAAAGAATTTATTAAATTATTAAATTAAATTATTATTTATTCCCAGTCGATTATGGATGATGTGGCATAGTTAATGTTCTGAAGCATAAATCCGTGAAGAAAAAGTGAAGACCTTTCGAATTGAATATACAGTGGAATTAGCTCCCCAAAAGCGGAAAAACACATCCCAAAAAAAAAAAAAAATCTGGTGTGACTGGCGCACAGCACACAACTTTCTCTTACCCTTCGGTAAGAGAAAGTTGTGCACCGTGCTGGTCACACCAGATTTTTTGTGTCGAGATATATTTAGTTTCCGATAGCACCTTAGTTTCAAACTTGCATTTTAAATGTTGACTGCTTCAAATAAACTATGGTTATTTTTCAAAATTTTAATCTCATATTTGGACATTTTATACACAATATAGAATCGTAAATAAATACAAAATTTCATAAGAATTGGAAAATAAAATTTTAAATGCCTAAAAAGTTCTAAAAGGGGACCCCCCATTTTGAATCGAAATTAACATACAAATCCCTATAGGAAATTAACATTGTTCCTATGCGAAGATAAGGTGGAAAGGGAATTTAAAAAGAGTAGAGAGAGACGATAATGTTTGCAAGTGAGAGAGAGACATATATGTTTTCTTTGAAACAATTAAAGACACAAATAAATTTAAAAAAAAATGGGAATTTAAATAATAATTGATTTTTAATCTAATAAAAAGAAAAAGATTTAAATTCCGTTACCATGGCAACCATTTCTATCTTTCCTATGAAGAACAAGAGTAAAGTGGTCTTCAGAAGATTTCAACGGCAAAATGAGAATATACATTTTAAAGAGCATCTAAAAAATAGTTCATTTATGAATTTTAAAAAAAATCCTTGGAGGGAATTTTGAGAAAATCGAAAAAAACTGAAAAAGTACATCAGTAAAGTACTAGTACTTTTTGGCCGATTTTGTTCAAAAGCTTATTTTGAGATTCTTCAAAGGTACCTAAGTTAAATATAAAATTTCAATCCGGTAGCTCAATTCCTTCATGCTAAAAAAATCGTTACACACACACAGACACACAGACACACAGACACACACAGACACACACACACACACACACACACACACACACACACACACACACACACACAGACCAATTTGCGGGACCCACTTTTTTGGACTCAGGGGACCTCAAAACATGTATATCCATCAAAATCTCGACATCGAATTTTTGACATGATCGCAATACTTTCTCTCTCTATATATTTCATATATAGGGTACGAGAAAGTAAAAAAAGGACCTCTATAAGTTGTAGATAATTAAATGGAGAATTGGAGATATCAGCCAAATTGGGATTGTCCAGGTCAGCGCTTGTGACAAGGGTATGAAGCGCCTGTGACAAGTGTCTAACTTGCGCCCTCCACCCCCATAATCCAGTGTTTCCTGACCTTTTTTTTGGCCAAGTTCCTCATTAATGATATATCATTAATCTGTGATAATACCATGCTCATTTGCTCCTCCAGATTCGTTCTCCAACTCGTAATTGATTAAAATTGTGGCCTTCATATCCAACATAAATAAAAAAAGTTATTTAAAAATTTGTCAAAATTCCCTAAACATAGCGTTACCAAAATTTATATTCCGCAAATCCTTTCTCTCGTTATAATGACAGATAAATGAAATTATAAGTTAGCATTAAAAATAAAAGGAAATTGATAATATGATTTAAAAAAAAAAAGTGCAGGAGGTGGATTTGAACTCGCGAAGTTTGGTTACGTGAGATTGGAAAAAAAATATAGACTGCTTAACCAGTTGAGCCACACACTATTTATTTGTTAAAAGGAAAAATAAGCCATTTAAGGAACATAACATAAAAGAAGTATTAAAAAAATTTTAATATTCCACATGTGATATATTTTTTTTCTTTACTTTTTAAGCGGATTAATAATTTAAAATAAAAATTCCAATAGGACGCATAGTTTTCAAATAATTCAATGAGCAAACGTCAGATTGTTTATGCCTTGATGTAATTAAACAAAAAACTTTATCTAACATATGATACATGTCATTAATTCTTGAATTCCCGCTGATTCCAGAGAACTAAAGCCCTTTTAATTATATGATCTAATTTGGGAGTTATTGGCGATCAAAGTTTACCTTATTTTCGACCTTAATGACATCAACACTCAATTTTCTATATTATCGAAAAAGCTTATTTATCATTGTCTGATCAAAACCAAATTTTTACCAGAGATTTATAATTAAAAAATGAGTTTTTTTATAAAGTTTCATCGAGATTGGTAAAGAAATAAATAAAATATTGACTATTTTGTAAATTGAGTTTTAGAATTCGCGATCCCGGATGGGTAAAGAGAGCCGTCTATGAACCGGCTCTAGGCTTGCAACTGAGATCGCGAATTCTAAAACTCAATTTACAAAATAGTCAATATTTTATTTATTTCTTTACCAATCTCAATGAAACTTTAGAAAAAAACTTATTTTTTAATTATAAATCTCTGGTAAAAATTTGGTTTTGATAAACAGATGAAATCAATCAATTTGACAATTATTTCAACTAATGGAAGAGCATCAAATTTTTTTTCCAATTCGATCGGCGCCCAGCGACCAGCCAGGGAGACTTGCGTAACTCTTGTCTAAGCCTTTCGTCTCGCGCCAGATCGCTTTTCAAAAAATCGCTAAATCTCTCTTATTTATTTACGGATTTGAGGCAAAATGCAAAACTGGTCTCTTGAATCAATTATAAAGCCATTGGAATTTTTCTATTTAGCTACGCCCACATAAAATGAGGGTTTGTTGATGACACTCACGACTTCGAATGTCAACTCCCGCCAATATTTTCTAATTTATTGTTTTTTAATTAAATAAACACATTTAGGGCTTGATATCGATTTAATAAATTAAAATATAAAATATTCTAATTAAAACAATCCATTTTCGGCCAAGGAATGTCCTAGAAATAATAAAAAATCGATTTTAATTAATTTTGACAGATTAATTTTTTTTTTCAAAATAATAAAAAAACTATTCAATATATAGAAATAGTGAATAGTGCATTAAAATCAGCACTAAATCCTGAATCTTACACATTTATGTCAATTACTAGTTTGCTCTATTTAATAAGAGAGAGTCACATCTATGTTTGATTGAATTTACGTAAATTTGCTAAAAAGTAAAAAAGATATAAAATTGGTGTTTATTGATTCGTTATCTGCATTAAATACAAAATTTATTCGATATCTTAAATATCTTCTACCCTTTATGTTTAATGATATTAAGCCTTCTCAAATTTTGTATTGTTTTTTGAGTATAACTCGAAAAATAATTGAGATACAAAAATAACAAAAGTAGATTCTTAATCCTCATCAAATCCCCCATATTTTCCCCGTGTCTTATGTTTAAGAAGTGGTTAAATTAAAAATCTTATATTTTTAGAATTTGTATCAATTAATCGAAAACTATTAGAGATATTAAAATTTCTTATGCAAATTCTTATTCTACGTGATATTTTATTCAGAAACGATGTATCACATGCCTTGTGTTGTGTTTAATAGATAGATAGTAGCTAGGGGCGTAGCGAGAGGGGAGATTCGTAATCAGTGGCGTAGTGAGCTTAACTCGCGCCCGGGCACAATATCTTTTTAGCCCCCCCCCCGTATTCGAAAACCATAACATTATACAGGGGCGTATATCAAGGCTAATAGATGACAAGGTTGTCTCATACGGCTCGGCCAATCAGAGCGAAGGCGGGAAATCGTCATCAAGAAGCCCAAATTTGAATTCTTATTTAACATATAGTATTTATCTCTCTCTGGCTTTTTACGATTTATATTTAAAAGTTGTTCATTTTAATTTTCTTTCATCATTTTTGATAGTTGAATATAAATTTTAAATTAAAATATTTAATTTTTCCTTTTACTTTCTCTTACCTATATAACAATATTATATAACTATATATAAGTAGAAAGTATTTTTTTCCGAATTGTCTTCATTTTTGTTTTACTTTCTATTATTTAATTAATATATTTAAAAAAAAATTATTATTTTCTCTAGTGCTGAAAAAAACATTAAATAATATTTCAAAAAAATAAAAATGGAACATATTTTAAATAAAATAAATAAATTTATTATGACCCACTTAGAGGCACCAGTCCCCGGTGGCTAGGTCCAACAAACACAATACAAATTTAAATATAATAACAAATATAACAAAACAAAAGGGAAAAAAATAGAAATGTATAGTAAACGTCGCATTAGACATCCCGACATTCGCCTTAAGTTGTTAAGGAAAACCTGGCCAAAAACCTTAACAAGGATAGTATGACCTCTCTACCTAAACTATTTCATAATAAATAAATATTAATAGAATAATACACAGGAAGAAAGGATGTCAGCCAAAAGGAGAGCCCCTATCGAATAAAAATCTCAATCCAGAAGGCGTTTCGGTTTTAATTAAATAAAGCCATCATCAGTTCTCAAGAGATTATTGTCTGTGCAAATGTTATATTTTTATATAATTTTGTGTATGTTTATATAAAACAACACTCTCTGCATCCCAACCTTGAGCCAATAATCTCTTGAGAACTGATGATGGCTTTATTTAATTAAAACCGAAACGCCTTCTGGATTGAGATCTTTATTCGATAGGGGCTGTCCTGTTTGGCTGACATCCTCTCTTCCAGTCTATTATTCTATTAATATTTATTTCTTATGAAATAGTTTTCTCTTCTTTTTTTTTTTAAGATTTTTTTCTTCCCTCGTCAGAAAGTTTTCTTTTCATTAAAGAAATTCTATTGGTAACTACTCTTTGAGAATTAAAAAATTTTATTCTAAGTAAAACTCTTAATTTAACGAATGATTTTTCTAAAATTATAGGAATTTCTGGGCATTTTTTAAATACATATTTAGTTATTTTATTTACTATGTTTTTTTCTTTTTTTAAACTGCCTTTGTTATTTTTTTTTTCTTCATCTATTTTATCTTCATCTTTTTCTGTCTGTGAAATATTTGATTGTAGACTTGAAGTTTCAGAAACCTTCTTCATTAAATCTTCCAATATTTCTTTTTCTTCCTTTCTTTTATCTCGGGCCAATCGGGCTGATTCCTCAGGAATTGGTACATCACTTGGTTTTAAAAATAACGATGGAACAGCTGAAAAAATTGATATATTAATAATAAATAGGAACCGACCGAATATTCGGTTTCGGTTACGGTTTCGGCCAGTTTCGGCCAAAAATCATGGTTTCGGCCGTAGTTTCGGTTTCGGCCAAAAAGTGGCCGAACCTTTCGGCCGGCCGAAACCAGAGTCTGAAAAAATGGGATGAGACTCGCATGCAAAAAAAAAAAGGTCAAATAATTTGCTCTTGAGGGAGAAAAAAATTTTAGTCTCCCTAAAAAAAAGGTAAAATGATTTTCACGGGAGGGAAAAAAAATTCAAAAAAAAAAAAAGGTAAAATGAAAAAAAATTTTTATAGGAAATACAAGTTTCTGTTTCGGTTACGGTTTCGGCCGAAACTAAGGTTGAGGCCGAATATTCGGTTTCGGTTTCGGCTGAAAATCTTGTTTCGGTCGGACCCTAATAATAAATAAGATATTACTAAAATAAAAAGTAAAATTAGAATCTCTGTGGAGATGGGTATAGCCTATAGTGAAAAAAGCCTTGTATATATATATATATATATATATATATATATATAGAGTATTTTTTACCTACCTGTTGGCTTTAATCGAATTTTGGGAGGTAAATTCATAATTTTCGCTCGCATGTCTGCTTGAAAATCAGATTTTGCACGTTGCAAATTCTTCCCGTTTTTGGATTTACACTATCTTTTCAATAACATCTTCTAATCCATTCTTTTCGTAGGCTATCATCTTTTGGAAATGAAAAAAACATTAATTTTTCTTCTCCTTCCTTTTGTTTATAAAAAGAATTTTTAGAAATTGCAACTGAGCAAATTGTTCCAGGCATCTAAAAGAATGATTTGAATCAAATATATATTTTAAATAATTGATTTAGTATTTCATTAATTACCTTGAATCCATGTAAAGAAAGCGCCACAAACACACAAATGAAAAGTTGATTGAAAAAGATGAAAAACCAGCCTAAATCGAATATTTTGAAAAAGGTTATGATTAGAATCAAATATATATTTTTTAACTATTTGATTTAACATTCAATTAATTACCTCCAATATAAGCAAAAATGATAAAACAATGTCCAAATCGATTTATTAAAGGATGTGTAATGTAAGCACAAAATATCAAATAGCTATATGCACTCAGAACGTTTGCCACTAGGGAATCTTGGACTCGAGTGACGTCATCTGCCAAAACCCCCCACCATTTTCCACTCCGTATGAGACAACCTTGTCTTTCTACTAACCTTGGGCGTATATAGAAATTTTTTTTTGGGGGCCCGAACTCAAAAATTTTCTTGCCTGCGGAAAATTTTTTGCCCTGCTGTTAAAATCATTTTACCTTTTTTTAGGGAGGCTAAGTTTTGCGGAATTTTTCCCCCTTTTTATACCAAATTTTTCCGTCACGCGGAAATTTTTTTAAATTTTTTTCCCGGACATTAAAATTATTTTTTGTTTTGCGAATTTGTTTGGCGCCCCTTTGTTAGTAGCGCCCGAGGCATGATGACCCCCCTTGCCCCCCCTCTCCCTACGCCACTGATCATATGTTAGATAGAGTTTTTGGTTTAATTACATCAATGCATAAACAATCTGACGTTTGCCCATTGAATTATTTGAAAACTATGCATGCTAGTGAGATTTTTAATATAAATTATTAATCCGCATAAAAAGTAATGAATGATATATCATATGTGGAATATTAAAATCTTTTAAATACTTCTTTTATTTCGTGTTTCTTATATGGCTTATTTTTAACTAAATCAATTAAATAAAGTGTGGCTCAAGTGGTTAATTCGTCCTCATCAGGGATGGGCGTTAATCAGTTACATGTATTTGAAATACAAGATACCAAATACAATATTAATTGGTATCTTGTAACTCGTTACAGCATTGGCAAAGTAATTGTTATCTTGTATTTCGTTACATTTTTTTAGTAATTGGTATCAGAAATTCGAGATACCAAATACTTTTTTTTTAATTTGCTGCAGTGTAAAAAATCTTGCAGAGGGAGCTCGTTTTAATTTATTTAATATTACTGTATGTAATCGTCGTGTGGGTTCTCTGCTCTGAATCTTAGTAAAAACCAGTAAAGAGAAGTCAATCAAAACGCCAAATTTTCACTCTTCGTTAAAAAACTTTTTTGCTTTCTTCTTTCAACCAGCTCTGAACGACTAAATCTTTGTTCTTCTGTCCCAGTTGAAAGATTGTTTTCATTTGCGGGTTTATTCATTCTCCATCAAGTTCCAGATTATCCGACAAAACTTTTGAAAACTTGATTTTTTGAAACCTTTGCATATTTTTATAAATAAATTTTAAAGTGAAACTTTTATTATATCACTACGAATTTTTTGGTTCTTCTATCAGCATGTCGCTTTGTAACGAGGTGACGTAAAAAGCCATGACGCTACAAGCCATGACGTCACAACTAGTGACGTCATGGCGACTCACACCAGGTTTTTTTTTTACTACGCTACGGCATTTATACTTATTTAATCACAATATAAATAAAGTAGGCCTATATAAATCAAATTATCTATATCTATACTATATGATATTCCAGACCTCCCAAAGTTCTATTGGGGGGACGTCCCCCCCCCCACTAAAATTTATCTTTCACTCGATTTCAATAAAATTTAAAATGACGCTTCTCTTGGATTTCGTTACATTTTGAATTGAAATCTGAAATTCGAGATACCAAAAACTTTTTTTGGGGGGAATTTGCCGCAGTGTAAAAAATCTTGCAGAGGGAGCTCGATTTTAATTTAATTTAAAATTACTGTGTAATCGTCGTGGGGTCTATGCTCTGAATCTTAGTAAAAAATATATTCCAGATAAAGAGAAGTTCAATCGCTACCAGGGGGACGTCCCCCCCTAAAATTTATCTTTCACTCGATTCGTTAAAACAATTTAAAATGCTTTCTTCTTTCAACCAGCCTCTCAAGGACTAAATATTTGAATGATCTTCTAGCCCTCAGTTGAAAGATTTTTTCATTTGCGGGTCCCTTATTCATTCTCCATCAAGGTCCAGACTATCCGACAAAACTTTTGAAAACTTGATTTTTTGAAACCTTTGCATATTTTTATAAATAAATTTTTTTTAGTGTCATGATTAATTTTATTGTTTTCGATTTTCCAAAGGTATTCTCCAATATAAGTTTAGCTGCCACTTTCCTAAACTAAATTTATTTAGGGTCCCAGATAGAGCCCTGCACGGGCCGATTTTATTTGGCCCGGACCGGCCCGTGTCCGTATTTTTTTTTTGACTTCCCGCCCGTACCCGGCCAGTCATTTTTTACCATTCTTCAGGCCCGCCCGGAATTTTTTCAAACCCGCCCATACCCGCCCGAGATATAGTGAATGAATGAACGAATGTCTAGCAATTTTTAAATAAAATTTCATTTGCATGCCCGTCCACCCGAACCCGTCTATTTAGACTTGGTACCTGCCCGTAATTTTTTCATGGCCTTCAAAGCCCGCGGGCCGGGCGGCTAACGGGCCTACGGGCCAACCAGTACCCGTGCAGGGCTCTAGTTCCAGAATTATCCCACCAAAAAGTATTTTTAAAATCAAGGAAAAATTTGTTTGTAATTAGTATTTTCAATGTATTTGAAATACGTAATTGGTATTTTGTATCTCGTTACTCAAAATCGAGTAACTTGCCCATCCCTGATTATCAAGAGATTTTTCCCCCTACAAAAGATTAGAAAGGGGCAAATAGGTAGCTTTTTTAATTTCTTCTTCCTAATTAAATCTCAAAATAATTTTTTCAAAAAAAAAGTCAGAGAGAGCATAGCATAAGTATAGCAATCAAATTACTTAAAAAAAAAAAATACCGTCCATTTGAATTGATTAAAAAGCAGCAGCAAGCACACCACAAAACAATTCTGGCCAATTCATCTAAAATAATCAACTCGAACAAAGAGTAAGAGGAGTATCTAATAAATGACGTATAAAAGGAGTACATAAAATTTGTAAAGAGTTCTTCTCTCTCTCTCTCCATCTCTAATGGCCACCCAAGTGAGTGAGTGAGAGAACAAATACTCTTCGATCATTATTATTATTATTTTTTTCCTTGTCTGTCTCCTCTCTCTCTCTCTCTCTCTCTCTCTCTCTCTCGATTCGATCATTAAAATCATTTTTATCAATTTCTCTCATATTTTTCTTCTTCGTTCTTTTCTTTTTGACAACGTCATTGTAGTTGAGTGGCGGCATTTCGGTCTCTCGAGGTGACATTCTCCACACACACATACACACATACACACTTATTAACTTAAAAGGCAGAGTGGGAGAGAGAGGTGGATAATTCAATAGCGAAAAAAAAAACACTTTGAGTGATTTCTAATTACCCAATCAAAGGTAATTTTCGATAGAGTGCCTCTGTCTGTCTCTATGTCTGTATGTGTGTAAAATTCCCCAGGATAAAAAATAAATAAAATTATATAAGTCTCGCAAAAAAAATAGGATGAAATTCTCAATTATTGTTAGATGAACTGGCAACGTATTAAAAGTACAGTTTAATTAATAAATTTGTTTAACAAATATGTTCATTTCACCGATTTTGCACTCTTATAGAGATTCGGGTTCCCATAATCTTAAATGGGAGGCTCAAAAAATCCCCCATAGAAAAGCACTGGTTTCTCTCCTTATGCAAAATCAAAGCGAATTAATTAAATCGCAAAATTGAAAAATAATAAATTTCCTTTTTATTTTTGCATTAAGGATCATGAGTATAGACCGTAGTTTTAACAAATGCAAGTAGGCAATGGCCCCCCGGGAATTGAACCCAGGATCTCCAGCCTTTCCGGAACATTCGTGTGCACTCTCGACCTACACCAACAAATAAATTTTCACTTTTCCGTTGATTAAAGGAATTTGATTCTCTTTCTTATGATAGCTACCCAAAATCAATCAGATTACTAGTTATTTTGCTGGCCAAGCCGGTGATTATTCTTCAATATCTATATATACAGTATATAAAATAGAGGAGTGTCTGTCTGTCACGGACCATGGAATTTTTCACGACGTTATAGAGATTCGATTAATTTTAAACTGGTAACCGTTGGCTCTAGTTGAAACATTATGCTTTAATAGGAGAGTTAAATTCAAATATGATACATAAGGTTTTTTGTTTCAATGATTTATTTATTTAACATTAACACTTTATAAGTATTTCGACACATACACTATGTAATTCACTTCCGATGATGACACATATGGTGTCGAAATACGTATAAATGTGTTAATGTTAAATAAATAAATCATTGAAACAAAAAACCTTGTGTATCATATTTGAATTTAATTCTCCTTTTAAAACGGTAAAAAAAAATTGTTGAATTTACAATTGTGTAGGAAGCAAATTACATAATCAAAAACATACTAAATTTAGTAAGTCTTTGCAAAAACCATTTACAAATGTATTGTAATTTTAGAAAGACATTTGAAAATTAGAGTGCAATTGTGTGATAATTTTAGAATTCCCAAACTGCTTTCAAAAAAATACAATTTTAAGCGAAATACTCTATTTTTCAATTGTAACTTTAAAATGTTTTTTTGTTGTAAATATTTAGTATTGTAGTTGTGGCTGTTGAGTTGTATCAAGAAAGGGTTGCAGGAGCAGAGACTGGCAGCCAGATTTCTTTCTTTAAATAATTTTATTGGGCCGACGTTTCGGTCTCGATAGAGGCCATCTTCAGGGCCCAATAAATGTCAAGTAAATATATATTATTTGCATTTGAAAGATCTCTCAACTGATGAGCATCATCACGCCTAATGCAAATAATATATATTTACTTGACATTTATTGGGCCCTGAAGATGGCCTCTATCGAGACCGAAACGTCGGCCCAATAAAAATATTTAAAGAAAGAAATCTGGCTGCCAGTCTCTGCTCCTGCAACCCTTCCTTGATTGTAAATATTGATACAAAGTTATGAATAAAATTGTAAATATGGCAACATCGTTTCCATGGAGTGAGTGCGAAAATATAGATATATTTGTAAACTATTAATGTTATGTTTTTTCCTGAAAATAAAAGATTTCTATTTTTCCTGTTCCTATAATTTGAGTGGCTCCGTTCTTAACATTTGGTGTCAGAAGTGCGGATGATTACGAGGAACATGTCAAAAATGGATGAGATATTTGAACTTTTGAGAGATATGAAAATGGGCCAAGATGAGATTTCTAACAGGCTGGATAGGAAGTTGGAAACAATTGGTAATAGATTCACGAGTATTGAGAAGGAATTGGAGGAATTGAATTCAGGAACCAGCAATTCTATTAAAGACTTGAAAGAGCAATTTTCGGCGCTAGAAAATAAGATGGAAGACTTGAACAGGACAAAGGTGGTAAACGGCCATAGGAATGCTTTGTCATTGAAAACTCCCATCTTCGATGGAAGCTCTGCATGGTCAACATATTTTAGGCAATTTGAATCCCTGGCTAAGAATAATTGTTGGACCGAGAATGAGAGAGTTACTGCTCTTGTTGTCTCATTGAGAGGACCTGCGCTCGAGCAGTTGCAGACCTTGCCTAAAGATAAGCAGGAAAGTTTCGACGCAATCGTCCGATCGTTGGAACTCCGCTTTGGGGATGAACATTTGCAACAGGTTTATCATCTGCAGTTGAAGTCGCGTCGCCAACGTCCTGACGAGACTCTGCAACAGCTGGAGGCCGATATTCAAAGGTTGGTGCATCTGGCATATCCATCTTATCCGTCTAAAATTTTACAAAGTATATCGACTCAAACTTTTATCGATGCAATTAGGGATCCTGAAGTCCAGCAAACAGTTAGGATGGGAAGACACGAGTCGAGTAATAGTGCTCTAGTTCATGCCTTAGAGTTTGAAACTGCAAAAAAAACTTGCAAATAGCGTTAAAATAAAAGAAGTGTCCGAAGTTTCATCCAATAAGACTGAGAAATTGTTAGAGGAATTAGTAGGTCTTATGAAAACAATGAAGCCTGTGACTTCGAGACAAAATTTAATCTGCTGGGGTTGCGGGGAGGAGGGACACAGAAGGGATTCTTGTTTTAAGAGTAGAAATGCTTTGAAGAAAACTTTTCCGAAGGGAAACTCCGATTAGTCAATCTTGCGGGCCGGAGTTTGACTAATCAAGAGAATGGTCCCTCCTTCGAGAACAATTATCAAAATTTATTTATTAATGGGTTTCTAGAGAATAAAGAATGTACTCTCACTCTAGATACCGGAGCCTCTAAATCCTTAATAAGATTCAATTTAATAGATGAAATGAAAATTAATCCTCGTTATGATTCATTTTTAGAAACGGCAACTGGTGAAAGAGCTCCTATTTATGGCGAGGCCCCGGTTAACATACAAATAGCCAATGAAGTAGTTAAGCATGTTTTTTTAGTGGCCGATATTGTTGATGAATGCATCCTTGGCCTAGATTTTTTTAAAATTCATGGAATTGTTTTAGACATGAAGCAGGGAGTGGCTGTCCTGGGAAGGAAAAAAATTCCTTTTATCTCAAGCTGTAAGGAGATAAAAATAACTTTCCCTAAGGACAGTGATTATGTTCTGCCTAAGGAGATTTATGATTTATATATTCGGACTTGTGATTCTTGTGAAAAATTAAATGAAGGTGAAAAGAAGAGCATTTTGAAGCTTTTGAGTGATTATTCCGATGTATTCTCAACTTCGGGAAATCCTTATGGAAGGACGAACATGGTTAAGCATGAAATCGAGTTAAGCGATCCACATCCTATAAGGCAACGTTCAAGACGAATTCCGTTCGTGAAGCAACAGGAGGTGAAGGAAATGCTGGGAGCAATGCAACAAGAGGGCGTCATTGAACCCTCGCGTAGTCCTTGGGCATCTCCGGTCGTTCTCGTTACTAAAAAGGATGGGTCCACCAGATTCTGCGTTGACTATCGTAAGTTAAACGACGTGACCGTCAAAGATTCTTACCCTTTGCCTAGAATTGATGACACCTTAGATACGCTCAGCGGTTCGAAATATTTTTCGACACTTGACTTAAAAAGTGGTTACTGGCAAGTCGAGGTTCATCCAAAAGATAAGGAAAAAACAGCATTTATTGCTGGTTCAGGCCTTTGGGAGTTTAATGTGATGCCCTTCGGATTGTGCAACGCTCCAGCCACTTTCGAACGGTTGATGGAGACAGTCCTCAGGGGGTTAAACGGGAGGACGTGTTTTATTTATTTAGATGACATCATTGTCGTAGGAAAATCGGTCGAGCAATTATTGAGTAATTTGGGGGATATATTCCAGCGACTCCGGGAAGCGAATCTTAGGCTAAACGTTAAAAAATGTGAATTGGTGAAATCAAGAGTAAAATTTTTAGGGCATATAGTTTCCGAGGAGGGTATAGCTACTGACCCGGATAAAACGTTAGCTGTAAGTGAGTGGCCGATACCTGGGGACAAAGGCGAGGTAAAGAGTTTCTTGGGACTTTGTTCTTATTACAAACGCTTTGTTAGGAATTTTGCTTCAGTTGCTAGTCCTCTTTTCCAGTTGACGGAAGCTAAAAGAGAATTTAAATGGACTCCACAGTGTCAAGAGAGCTTCTCTAATTTAAAAAATCTGTTGTGTTCTGCTCCGATTTTAGCCTATCCTCAACCTGATCAACAATTTATTGTAGATACAGACGCGTGTAATTTTGGGTTAGGGGGTGTGTTGTCTCAGAAGATTGGTGATGAAGAATATGTAATTGCCTATCATAGCAGAACGTTAACCAAATCGGAAAGGAATTACTGCGTAACGAGGAAGGAATTATTAGCTGTGATAGATACTTTTAAGAAATTTCATTCTTACCTGTATGGGCGAAGATTTGTACTCAGAAGTGACCATTCTTCCTTGAGGTGGTTGCTTAATTTCAAAAACCCGGAGGGTCAAATGGCCCGCTGGTTAGAGAAATTGCAAATGTATGATTTTGAGAGTCAACATCGGAGCGGGAAGCTTCATGGGAATGCAGACGCTTTGTCTAGGAGGCCATGCAAGTTAGCTTGTGATCATTGTGTGCGAACTGAGAGGAAGGAGGGAATTAAAGTGAGGTTAACAAGGATAGATGGGGTTGCATCAAATATAACGGAGTATGATCAAAGAGGGGATCCGATCTTGGGGGATTTATACTGTTGGAAAGAGAAGGGAGCAAGGCCAACTTGGGAGGAAGTGGCAGGTCTTAGCCCAACCCACAAAAGATATTGGGCACTCTGGGACTCAATATCTATTGAGGAAGGAGTCTTGGTTCGTATTTGGGAGTCTGAGGATGGGAGGTCCTTCCGCACTCAGGTGCTGGTGCCACAAGCTAAAGTTAAGCAAGTGTTACAAGCTTATCATGACTTCCTGTCAGGAGGACACCTAGGAGTAAACAAGACTTCTGACAAGATTAGGGAAAGATTTTTTTGGTGCAACTATAGGATTGACGTGGAGGAATGGTGTAAGAAATGTGACATTTGCTCTTCAAGGAAGGGACCAAAGACGAGAAGTAGGGGTAAAATGAAGGAATACGTAGTCGGATATCCTTTTGAGAGAATAGCCATCGACGTAATGGGACCGTTACCTACCACTCGTTCGGGTAACAAATACATTTTGGTCGCGATTGATTATTTTAGTAAGTGGCCCGAGGCATATGCTATTCCCAATCAAGAGGCTAAAACGATAGCTGAGACTCTAATCAATAACTTAATTTCTCGGTTCGGTACTCCATTGGAATTACATTCTGACCAGGGACGGAATTTTGAATCTCAACTTTTCCAACAAGTGTGTGAACTTCTGAAAATTCATAAGACGAGAACAACGCCCTTGCATCCACAATCGGACGGAATGGTCGAGAGGTTTAATAGAACTTTGGGAGACCATTTAGCAAAAATGGTGGACAAAAAACAGTCAAATTGGGACGAATTTATCCAACTGTTTTTAATGGCTTACAGAACTTCCATCCATGATAGTACGGGACAAACACCAAGCAATGTAGTTCTTGGACGGGAGTTGCGGTTGCCTTCGGACGTCCTTTTCGGTGTAAACACACATGAACAAAGGGAAATGGACGAATATGTAAGGGACTTACGCAAGAGGATGGACTATATTCATGAGCTTACCAGGGAAAGGACAAAAGCCACAATTGAAAGGGTTAAAGAGAAGTATAATAGGAAGATCAACTCTGCTGGTTTTAGAGAAGGGGATCAGGTCTGGTTGTATAATCCTCAAAGAACGAAGGGAAGATCTCCGAAATTACAATGCTCATGGGAAGGTCCGTACCGGATAATAAAAAGAATTAACGACCTCGTATACAGGATTCAGAGAAATCCTAGAACGAAATTTAAAGTTGTGCATTTGGACCGCCTGGCAAAGTATAATGGAACAGTTCAAGAAGAACTGTCTTAAGGAGGGAGAAATGATACAAAGTTATGAATAAAATTGTAAATATGGCAACATCGTTTCCATGGAGTGAGTGCGAAAATATAGATATATTTGTAAACTATTAATGTTATGTTTTTTCCTGAAAATAAAAGATTTCTATTTTTCCTGTTCCTATAATTTGAGTGGCTCCGTTCTTAACAATATTTTGTAAATTATTTTGTAAATTTAGTAGATAAATGCATAGTAGTTATCATTTACAAGTGAAATTTGTAAATTTAGTATTCTAAAACACACTCTACAAAATTTGATTGTCATCTTAACCCTTATTTAAGATAAAATATGTTAAAGCCTTAGCTGTTATCTGATATCCCCAAGGATAAGAGAGTAGAGGGATTAGCAGGTACACGATTATTTTAGAAATTAATGATTAAAAGGTTATGTGGTTGGTCGGTTCATTTTTCTAATTTTGTTAATTAATTAAATTTGGAAAGAGAGAGGGAGAGGGAGAGAGGGAGAGATTTCTTGCCATTAATCGCCGCCTCCTTCCCCTTAAAGAAGGATGCTGCTGCTGCTGCTGCATAGAAGAGATGATTTATCTCAGTGGTTCTTCTCCTTCTCTCGTTCCAAGAGCCAAAGCAACTGAAATTTATAGCGATCAATGATTAAACAGATGTTAATTTCTAAATATTATTTTTTTTCCTTTTAAAAAAGGACATATTTCATAATCACAAATGAAAAATTGGAACATAGTGTATTTTGTATGTATTTGTGTATGTGTGTGAGAGAGAGAGAGAGAGATGGGGATATATCGAAAGAGAGGAGGATAATCTAGATTGATCAGGTTGAAAAGGGAATAGAAAAGAATCAAGCAATGGCTTCCTGCTGGGCGCCCATTTATCTTCCTTCCTATTTCTTCTTCTTCTTCTTCTTGTTCTCTCTGTGGGACAAAAATTTTATTTTTTTTTTATTTTTAAAATAACAAGTTTTATTTTCAATCAATCTCTTATAGCAAAAATTATAGTTTTTTTTTTTTTTTTTAATATTTCTGATTAGATACTGAGTTTGAAGAAAAATTTTATTGTCTTGAAATGGACCTTGTTATGCATTAGTATGTCAAGCGTCAAAAAATTAAAAATTGAGTTAAGCACGGAATATTGTTTCAAATGCTATAATTAATCGTATTTTTTATGAAATATGTCCTAAAAAAATTTATATTTAATGTTACTTGCACAATTGACAAAAAAAAAATTTTATATAATCCAAAACAAAAAACTTTAATGTTAATTTTCTCAAAACTCGGTAGCTGGCGCTTGACACACTAATGCGTAACAGGGTCCATATAGCTCAGTGGTTTATTTTCTCTTTTATAATTATGATAATAGTTGCATAAGAGATATAAGGAGGGCGATAACCACTCGTTGTTGAAGCATTGACTCAAATTAAAATCTACTCTTAAAATAATATCTTGATAATGAAAAATCTGGTGTGACTAGTCGCAGAGCACACAACTTTCTCTTCCCTTCGGTAATCGAAAGTCGTGTTCTGTGCTTGTCACACCAGATTTTTTTGTGTCGAGATATATTTAGTTATTGTGTTTATAAGTGTATTGAGATTGCATTTTTTTATGCTTTTTTTGCTTATTTTGAGCTTACATTTATATAATTTTTAACAATAATTCAAATTATTATTCAGCAAATCCTTTACAACTGCGTAAATCCTACCTTCGGCGAGCTTTACCCCCCTGGACCCCTCTACTCTGGCCCTCGTGGTAGTGGGGAGGGGGGTAATTTGGTGTGACTGGCCGCACAGCACACGACTTTCTCTTACTTTCGGTAATTTCAAGTTGCATTCTGAACTTGTTTACCAGAATATATATATATATACAAATGAACTTTTTAGGTATTAATTTTTATTAAAATTTTATATTAAAAATAAAAATTAATTACCAAAAAAAATATTTTTCTCAAATCTCGAGGGGGGAGAGGGGGGGGGGTTATTATCCCCTTTACGTATGAGTAGAAGTTGCTTATGAGATGCTTTTTTCAACTTTTGCTTTTTGAAGCACTTTTTCCATATTTTTATGCTTTTTTTGTTCGGTCTTTAGTGATCACTGTTTTTGCTAGTGTTCTTAACTACCATTTGGATACCAAATGGCTTAAATAAGAATGCCTGGACCCCTAATCTGTATATTAATCTCTATAACGGATATCGTCAAAGTCTTAAATGGCCTAAGTTGCCGGAAATACTTGTGTGAATGTGAGTGTGATTGAGAAAAAAGTGTGAGTGTTAAAAAAAAAAAACAACGCAGCAGGTTTCGTGACCCACATTTGATTATTTTTGCTTCCCCAACATTTACTTCGCACCCAGCCAATAGATTGTCCGAAAAATTGTTCTACCTGATTAAGGAAATGCCCAGGCAGCTAAAGTGAGGTCTAGTTCATTAATAAAAATCATAAAAGCCATCCATCCAGAGCGAGATCCCCTGTAGGAATAATTCATCCCTGTTTATCCCAGTCTCTCACTATTTCATATATCCCTTAAGAGGAGGGCCTTATACTCTTAATCCCCCCTCCCCCTTTCAAAAAGGAAAATTGGAAATTAAATAAACTGAAAGATATTAATTAATCTTAGATCTCTCTCTCTCTCTCTTGTCTGTCTTTTTGGACAGGTCTCTTGTCTTGTCTTGTCTTCAGTCGTCCGTCCATCCGTCCTGTTTTAGGACAGATTAAATGGGTTAATTAATGATCGCCTCTCTCTCTCTCTTAACTGGACTCTCTCTCTCTCTCGTCATCTAAACGGCTTTATTCATTCATTCGTTATAATGCCCTTTGGAGTAGTGTCAAGGCTTTCTATCTCTCTTTATATTAATTTAAATAAATATTGGATATCATTTATTATTATGGCTGGCTATTCATTTTAATTTGTATTTTGAGACAAAGCTTATAATTTTTTGTTCTTAAAGCCATTGGGCGCAGGATTGGGGAAGAGAAGAAAAAGAAAACTGTATTAATGTATCCTAAATTGGTAATAAACTTGCGCGCCAAAGGCCAGTGGAGGATCCAGAGGTGTTTCTCGGGGGGGGGGCGGTAATCTGGAGTGACTGGTCGCACAGCACACATTTTTTTCTTAATTTCGGTAATTTAAAGGCGCATTCTGTACTTGTTTGCCAGAATAAAAATATAAATCACATTTTTAAGTATTAATTTTTAAAATTTTACATTACAAATACATTTTTTTCGAAAAAAGTATTTTTTTCCCAAATCTTAGGGGGGTAATTACCCCCTTTACCCCCTCCCCCTCCTTGTATCCACCAACCAACTTTCTGGCTATTTTCTAACAAAAATATTTTTTATCAACTCTCAATTTAAAAGTGTTTTTTTTTTTTTTTTTTTTTTTTTTTTTTTAATTTTAGTCTCAATTGGAATTTCAAAAGGATAGAACAAAACTGATGGATTCAATATAACAAATAGTCCTTAATACCAAAGTGTGTGTTGACCAGTCTTAAACCATAGTAGAATCGTATATTCGGAAGTTACTTGGATTTGGCAGAAATTTTTTCTTTTCAGGATCTTTGATTGTAATCAAAAATAGCGCAACAATTTATTTCTTCTTAACAAAACCTATTCTACTTTATCTTAATGATACTGTATTTTATTAAACATTTAATATGAAATATTCTATACATTTCTAAGTGAATTTAACACAAATCCATATCATTTTAATAAATAATTACAATTTAAATAAAATAAAGCCAAAAATGTCGATTTTCAATTTGAGAGGCAAATAGTGGCGTCATTTAGTGGGGGGCAGGGAAATGCATTGGCCCCCCCTCCCAAGGGTTCTGATTTTTATAAAATTTTATATTATTCTAAATAAAATATTTCAAAATATATCTACGAGTATATAAACAATTAATTAAATTAAATCTTTTGGCCAAATTTGAGTACCTATTTGTAAGTAAATTGTAAGAAAAAAAATGTTTGCCCCCCCCCCTCCCTAAGAAAAAATTTGTTCCTCCCCAAGAAAAGGTGAAATGACGTCACTGGGGAATTAACATTATCTCGATATGTTTAGTTGGATATTAATTATAAATTTTGTTTTTATAAGAATTTCCAATAAAATAGCCAGAGAAAAACTGAAATGGAAAGATTATTTTAAAATTTTGGAAATTTGGTGTTAATAAAAAAAAATTTCGACATTTTTATCTTTATTTTATTTAAATTGTAATTATTTATTAAAATGATATGGATTTGTGTTAAATTTACTTAGAAATTTATAAGATATTTGATATTAAACGTTTAATAAATTAGAGTATCATTAAGATAGATTTGAATAGGTTTTGTTTAGAAGAAACAAAATGTTGCACTATTTTTGACGAAGCCAATTACAATTCTGAAAAGAATAAATCCCACCCAACAACAACCAGCGGTGTTATTATCCCAAGTTACTTAGATTCTAATAATCACACAACTTTTCTAAATTAAAACATATCGCCTTGTGTTTTTAGCTTTAATTAACCTAATTAATTCAATCATCAATTGTCCTAACACTTAGTAGCCTAAAATGCCGAAAAAGATCTTAAACTCGATATTACACAATTAAACACCGACACACACACACACACAAAAAAAAAGATTTCTTTGCAATCAATGAATGGCAGACAGCAAAAGAGAGACAAAAGAGGGACAATCATCCCGAAGTTTCTATCTGTCCGCTGTCGGAGAGATAGAGACTGAATGGATATTGTGTGTGTGTATGGTCATTTGCTTTTGCTTTTCTAGGGTAGCCTACGTAACGCGCCACCCCATCCATCTATTGTCTATACAAACGACCCGCTTATCACTTCCAAACGTTTATTCATTCATATTCATTCTCTTTTATCACTGATGGACCATCTTCAGATCTCTCTTTCACTCTTTAGCTTTTGTCTTAAAATAGGTATTATTTATTATTATTATCATCATTCACTTTTCGAATTTATATATATATTGTTGTTATTTTATTCTATAAACTTATTAATAGAACACTCATACTTTATTTATTTCTTCTTAAATACGGACATTGCTTTTGGTGGTCTTCGCGATAACCCTCGGGCCCGCCTTTCCTCGGGATGTTCGGAAAGTTTTCGCCTATGTTTACACTAATTTATTAAACAATGTATGCACCATTTTGTTGTTTGTTTGTTTGACACACCCTCCATATAGTCCTGATTTGGCACCCTCTGACTATCATCTGCTCCGTTCTTTAAATGGAAAAAAAAATTCAATTCTCTGGAAGACTGCAAAAGCACTTGGATCAGTTTTTTCGAAGGAACTTCTATGAGATAGGGATTGTGAAACTTTCAAAAAGATTCCAAAGAGTTTCAGATAATTGAATTGAAGAGCGGATCAGATGTTAGTGAAAAGGTGTCAAGTCAGGACTATATGGAGGGTGCGTCAATTCAATTATCTGGAACTTTTTGGCATCTTTTTGAAAGTTTCACAATCCCTATCTCATATCAGTGGTTTAGAACGAAATAAAAAAAAAAAAAAATAGTCCAAGTGCTTTTTTCAGTCTTCCAGAGCAGCGGTTCCCAACCCATGAGCCGCGGCCCTGTTGTGGGCCGCGGACTTCTAAGAAAAGATGATGAAAGTTTTGATGATCCAACTTTGACTCTTGATATCTTATAAAAATATGTAATAAACAATAATGCAAATTATGTAAAATATTTAATCAAGATTCTATAATGCTATAACGTTTTGTGCTTTTTTCTTTTTTATAATATTTGTATTTCTATGCGAAAAAAAAACGAATCTTCAAACATAATTCGTAATTGGAATGAAGGATAGAATTTAATACAACTTGTGAAGGATATTGGTTTCAGGATTCTGTAACTAAATTTAGAATATTAAAATATGAAAATTTTTAGCCATAGCATTTAAATATTTAGAGAAAGGCAGCGATTTTCCAGATTTTCAAAAAAATGTCCTTAACTCGAAAACTAAGAGACTTTTATTTAAAAAGAATTTTTCCATTTGAACACTCATGAACTGAGCTATCATATCTCCTGTTCACGGTTTATCCTTGAGTTCTGGGACACCCTGTATATATACACTGGGCCTCAGAGTTTTTTTTAAGGGAAAAGTGGGCCACACATCAAAAAATGTTGGGAACCACTGTTCCAGAGAATTGAATTTTTTTTTCCATTTGAGGAGGAGAACAGGAGGTGCTAAGTCAGGACTATATGGAGGGTGCGGCAAGACATCTCAAACAAACTCCAATAAATTTTGACGGATCGCCAAAGACACATGTTGCTTAGAGTTGTCTTCATGAATGACCATCTCTTTACGATTGGGCAATTATGGGCGTTGCAAAATGCATATATATTTCATTGACGACAATTCAGTCCGGATGTTATCTCTGCAACCTTGGAAAGGAAGAAGTTCTGAGCTACATTCTATTGGAATGTCCATTGTACGAGGGAATAAGAATGCACTTTCTGTTGGGAGGAGATTCCGTGTCGATGCTTTGACCACATACCGAGGGTGATCTTTGCCATTTTATTGTTGTGGCTATACGAGTACGATCGTTCATTTTATATGAATAATTATATAAAGTATGCATCCTGTATCTTATTTGTAAATTTAACATGGTTGTATGTTTTTTGTTGGTGGGACAAGTGCCCGAGGACTCCACCCTTTAAGGGGTATCTGTGTTGTCCTTTGCACAAGGCCACCGGACCCTTGACCTATATTGCCAAACGAAGATCTGATCCACATTCTACAGGAATGTGAGTGCAGTTCCTGGTGGGTAGGAATTTGGTATCGATGCTTATTTGAAAATATTGATTTTTAATTATTCGATGTACACTTTCTCTTTTTGTGTTTTATTAATAAGAATGTACGAGCAGATAAAATGCACTCAATGTAATGTCAACCCCTGATACATGTATTAGCTACGGCTATTAAAGCAGTATAAATAAATCTTCTTCTTCTTCTTCTGTCTTCGCCTTTTTTCCGCGATGCGGGGTCGGCGGACCTCACTATTTCCCTCCAACTCTATCAAGCGTTTTTGCGACCGGAAGAAATAGGACAGGCCGGCCCGTCGTACGGTCTGATGCCTGTTGAAAAGAGGAAGGAAGAGACAGACATACAAATAACTGAAGGACTGTCTGTCCCAGCTCGGGCAGCTCGTTGTCGCCATCCACGTACCCACAAGATGTGGGCCCCTGAGCGAAAAGCAGTATAAATAAATAAATATTCTAAATCTATCCCACGCAAAAATTAAATCTATCCCACGCAAAATTCTCTGTCAATTAAAAAAAAATTTAAAATCCGCCCCTTGTAGTAATTTCGGAGGGAGATGAGATGAAAAACAAACATCTACCGATATAAATTAAATCTTTTTGTTTTCTATAATTAAATAAATTTCGACTAATTTCTGAAGAAGGTAGGCAATTAATACCCGAAACTCTATTTCGTTTTCTCGTTTTGGAATTTCTTTTCTTATATCATAGCAAATAAATCTCATAATCTTTTTCTAATTATAAAATGTTTAATTTTAATATTTTCTGTTTAATGTTTTCATGAAGCGAGAGAGAGAGTTCGATTTTGATTGATTTATTATATATTTCTAAAATTTGCCTCTTTGATCTCTCTTTTTTTATTCCTTTAAGTGAAAAGAAGAGGAGAGAGAAAAAAAAAATAGTTTATCTTTGACATTTATCGCGGTTTATTTTTTTGAAATTATACACATACACATAGAGAAAAAGAAGTGGGGGAAGGGGGAAGGGAGGGGGCCCGGGGGGGGGGGAGTAGGCAAAGATTCACTCGACATCTATTTCTTTTAATAACATTTATTTTCTTCCCTTTAAAAAAAAATGCCGAAAAAGAGAAACATATGTTGAACAGATTGGGATTGAGATTCCCCCCCCTCCTCCCCAACTCTCTAAAATGTTAGTGATTCCCATCATGAGTGGGAGTGAGATGAGATGAAAACAACCAGAAAGAGAAAGAGATTATGCCAATGGGAGATTTAATACTATTTGGAGTTTTTTTTTAATTTTTATAAACAATTCACTCGATACACTCTAGTTCAAAAAATATAACAGCGAAATTTTTATATACAATAAAAAAAAACCCATAAAAATTCGACAAGTAGTTTCAGAGTCTACAAAAAATGTAAATAATTAATTAATTCTCATACATAAATAAATCTAAAAAATTTAAAATAAATAATTATATTTATTAAAATTTATTCTAACTTAATGATTTATATTTTTACTTAATTAAATTTTTATTTCAATATTTTTTTTTTTTTTATTTGAGGGAAAAGCCTAAATTATGGCATAAAAACCCTCAATAGCCTACAAAAAAAAATCATTCCCCGTTTATTTACCCCTGGTGCATCGTGCACGGAGGCACGCACCAACCCCAAGTACCGGTATCTGGCTCTAGAGCCATCAACCCGGTTTCCTATGTTGGGAGTGAGAGGCCCTTCATCTCTCTACTCCCCAAAAATCAGTCCCTGACGAGACTGGATCTCCCTATTCAATCTCCCCCCCATCTCATTTTTATTTCATAAATAAAATTTAATATAAATAATTAATTATAATATAAAACATGTGAGATTTAATTCTTTTAATTTGTAACTCTGAAACTATTTGATGAATTTTTATGGACTTTTTTCCATTATAAAAAAAAAAAAAATAAAATAAAAATATTTTAAGAGTAGATATTAATTTTGGAAAAATTCATTTTAGTAGTGTGTGTCAACTAAAAATATTTTCAAAAGAAAGGTCTCTTAAAAATACTAAAATGGATCTTTTTTTTGAGATTCCACTTTTCTACTTCAACTTTTCAATCTTTGAGCATTGGAAGAGAATTGCTCGTTATTATTTTGTTACATTCAGAGCACCCGGGTGTGGATTAAGGTTTTTGAGAAGGTGGCCCGACTTGTTCTTATCTTGTCCTAGAGATTTCCATGAGTTTCTTTGACATTATAGTTCTGAGATATTTACAAGAAAGAATATGATTATATATATAAATAAGTAAAGTTTCATCCATCAATTCCAAAAGAAATAATTTACGCAATTTTTAAACTAAAATATGTATTTAAATAGTTAATTATTGTATTGGCTGTGAGTATTAACTATAGTTGCGTGGAATGGAGTCAACCAAGGAAAATAAAAAACAAAATTTATTCTGTCGACGTTTCGAGCGTCCGTCGCGCTCTTCCTCGGGACAGTATAAGTGTCAAATATTATAGATGATGGTGACAAAATAGTTGGTTAACATTATTAAACATTTTTAACAAACATTAACAATGTATTTGTTTATGTTTGTTAAAATTATGAATATGTTTATGTTAATAATGTCAACCAACTATTTTGTCACCATTATCTATGATATTTGACACTTATACTGTCCCGAAGAAGAGCGCGACGGGCGTTCGAAACGTCGACAGAATAAAATTTGTTTTTTATTTTCCTTGGCTGACTCCATTCCACGCAACTATAGTTATTTAAATAGTTTTCGAGCTTATATATTTGTTTGTCGAGGTCGCCTTGGGCAAAGGGTAGCACGCCGACTGGAGATCCTGGGTTCGATTCCCGGTGACCATGGGACGTTTGGCCACACATGATTAAGGAAAACAGCGAGTCCGACAGCTGGAGAAAGGTCCATGGGGTTCAAGTCCCGTGAAAGGCCACCGGCTATGCAAGTAATGTTATACAGGGTGGCCAGAGTAAAAGAGGCCCGGAATCATACTAAACTGGTTTCTGTGAACTATTGAAATGTTCGGTATGTTATTATTCATAAAATTCTGTATTTTTAAATACAAATTTTAATAAATTAGTAATTTGTAATCCCAGATCTCTTTCACCATGTATAACCTCATCAGCAGATTAGATAAAACAATCTAGTCTTGGTTTGTGCCTCAAAAGGGTTGATTACGCCTTTGGCTTTGTTACTCCACTCTCGGATAATTAAAAGGAAAACTAGAAAGATGGTCTTTGTCCCGTTTATTCTATTTTTAAATAAAAATTATAATAAATTAGTAATTTGTAATCCCAGATCTCTTTCACCATGTATAACCTCTTCAACAGATTTGATAAAACAAAAAACAATCTACTCTTGATTCGTGCCTCAAAAGGGTTGATTACGCCTTTGGTTTTGTTACTCCACTCTCAAATAATTGAAAGGAAAACTAGAAAAAGGGTCCTTGCCCCGTTTATCCCATTTGAAATCAAATAAATTTCTTTTTTCAATCACATCAAATAAGCCTATCGTACACACACAAAAAAAGGACAAACAATATGGATTAATCAAAAGATTTCTCGTTAGCGAGTCAAAAAAAAAAAAAAAAAATTCTATAATTCAATACAAAATGCATATTCAATAGATCTATTGAATTTATTTTTATTTTTTTTTTTTTATTTTAATCTCCAGAACAAAACGCCCCCAGACGACGTTTATTGAATGTCATCGTCATCATCATCAACATCAACATCATCATGGTCCCCGATGTCATCCCTGAATAGGCCTTCAAAAAAAAAAAAAATCTTTTCTTTGAATAGACCCGATTGAATTGAATGGCTTTCGAGGTCCGGTAGCCTGACAAACAGGGATATAGGTTGAATAAATAAATAAATAAATAAATAAAAAAAAAGAGAGGCGATGATGACTACGACGACGTCATCAATGAGGATTAATCAAAAAAAAAAAAAAGGGTAGTGGTCAAAATACGCTCTGTCATCGTCTCTCTTTCTCTATTCCTTCAGGAATGATGATGACATTTCGACTAGAAGGTGAAAAAAAAAATAAAAAAATAAACAAAAGTCCTCTCTTTAAAAAACTTTGTGTTTGTTCAAGATGATGCAACAATACAAAAATTATCTCTTTTTATTGTATTTTTGTCCATTTAATCAATCGAATTGAAAATTTTGCTTTTTTGTTTTTGTTGCAATAATCATCAAATGATTTTTCAAGCTTACAATCATCTAGCACTACTCGCAACACCCACCTTTCGTGGACCTTTCTTTAATTATGTGACACAGTGTTTCAGACAACTTTTGAAAAAGCCCTCGGACCTTGGCTCCCAATCCAATTGAAATAAATAGAGACGGGGTCTAAATGGCCTTGCAGGGATTTTATTTTGGAGATAGATTTTTTATTATGCTTTTTCTTTATATGTATATTATTTAGTTTGGTCTTATTATTGTATTTATATTGTTTTGTATATATTAATTTTATAAGTTTACAATTTTGTAATCCTTTTAGTCCAATGGCTGGTGGCTTACGGGCATAATAAAAAAAAAAAATGGCCTTCGATGCCGAAAAAGAATTAAAAAAAAAAACTTTTGAAAAAATAAAATTTTATTATATAACAATTAGAGCCAATGGAGAAGAGTAGCAGTCACCACAATCGTTGTGGTTAAGCAATGCCAAAGCACGGTGAAAGATCGATTTGGTAACCCCTAGCAATCAGCGTGTGGAACGTCCCACGGATTTTGAAATGATGTTCAAACTAAACTAAATGGCCTCAGTAGCCGAAAGGGTGAAGAAAAAAAACAATTAGAGCAATACACACCAAAATCGTTGCAGTTAAGCATTGCCAAGCGCTACGAAATCTCGGATGGGTGGTCCCGAGGGTGTTAAACGTCCTGCGGTAGTCATTAGTAGGCTTATATATCAGTTAATATAAAGTATATACTGTATAATAATATATGTTTCTCCAAAGACGAGATCTAGCGCAGTTTCATATTGTACCGAAAATACTGTAGTATATATATAAAATTTGAAAAAAAAAATCGTTAGAACCGTTTTTGAATATTGGAATATATAGAAATCTTTATTATTCTTCATTTGAGAGATTTAATTATAATATTATAATTAATTGGCTTTAATTTTCCATAGAACACAATGCTTTCCAAAGGGGAATTGATTTCTGATCCCCATATAAGGGAGGGGGTGGGAAGGTTTCCTACCCCTTCCATAGAACACAATGCTTTGCAAACGGAAATTATTTAATTCTGATCCTTTTTATAAGAGGAGGGGGGTTTCCTACCCCTACTTTGAATTAATGAAAGTCTCAAACCACCTCTTAAAAAAAAAACTATGAAAATCCGTCGCAGTCGAATTAGGCGGCCGAAGGCGAGCGGTGCGGCTAGTTTTTTGAAAAATAGAAAAGACCATAAAGAGTATGACTCCGTTACTCCCAGTGGTTGCTCCACTTGTTGTTAAATTTTTCCGAAATCCGGAAATGATCAGAAATTCCCGGGCAGAAATTTTAATTTTTTTTAGGATTTAATACCTTCCCACTCACCTATTTCTCCATAATCCATCGAAAACTTTTATTTAATCCTTATTAAAAAAAAAAAAGAAAAGAAAAAGTTTCAAGAGAGATGAAATTAAAAAAAAAAACTTTCCCAGAGTGTAATTTTTTAATCTAAAATTCAAATTTGTTTTTTTTTTTTAAATTAGAGCTTTTATTGTATTCTTTGTGGTTGAGAGTTGAATTCATTCATTGAGGCCAACGCCTTCTATCTCTATCTCTCTCCTATACAATGGAGTGCCTGCCTTCTTCAGGGTGGAATAATAATTCCCTCTTCAATCAATTAACTAATATTGAAAATAAATTAATGTATCGTTAAGTAGTTAAAAATATCATTTTCGGTAGAGTGTAGTGATCTTCTTCTTAAATATATTTTCAGGCCATTGAGTAGAGGTCATATCGCTCATTCTAATAATTATATAAAAACAAGACGCTTTGCCCCCTGCGGCCCCCTTAATCCCTATTTGATATGTTTCAACGTCATGGCATCTTGTAAGTAAATTTAACACAAATGCAAATCATTAAAATTACAATAAAATTTTGTTTAAAAATTTAAAATTTAATAATAATATTCCCATTTATGAATTTTTAAATTTAAAATCTTTTGGAGGAGGGACTCACACCAGAACACAAAAGGCGTTAGTGTCCGCCACTACTCGACAAAATTTTATATTGAGTGTCCTTTAAAAAAAATAAAACAAGCAAATCTCATCTACAAAAATAATAATTGAACAATCTCTTTGATAGAAATACAGAGCGTTTCATATTTGGACCCTGTTATGCATTAGTGTGTCAAGCGCCAAAAAAATTAAAAATTGAGTTAAGCACGGAATATTGTTTCAAATGCTATAATTAATAGTATTTTTTATGAAATATGTCCTAAAAAAATTTATATTTAATGTTACTTGAACAATTGACAAAAAAAATTATATATAACAAAAAACTTTAATGTTAATTTTCTCAAAACTCGGTAGCTGGCGCTTGACATACTAATGCGTAATTTATCCATTTATAGCCCTCATTAATTATTTGTAATTCTCAAATAAAATAAATAAAATTAACTAAATAAATAAATTTTCCTACAAATATAAAGAAGAAACATTTTTGATATAATTTTAACTATAAATCATTTCAATATAGACCTATTATAATTTTTAGAATTGTAGTTATGGTGGTTGAGTTGTATCAAGGGAGGGTTGCAGGAGCAGAGACTGTCAGCCAAATATTTTTCTTTAAATATTTATTGGGCCGACGTTTCGGTCTCAATAGAGGACATCTTCAAATCTTAATATTTTTAGATTTGAATCGAGACCGAAAGCTTCGGCCCAATAAAATATTTAAAGCTGCCAGTCTCTGATCCTGAAATCCTTCCTTGATATTACAATTTTTGGAGAAATAAAGAAAAATCGTCTTTTTTGTTCGTTTCATATTTATAACACACTCGCTGAGCCTTCCAGTTCTAATTCAACAAATCGAATTATTTATATTTTGTTTAACTTGGTCATTTAATTAAAAATATATTATACAAGAATTCAGGAGGTGAGATTCACTTTTTTTTAAAGGACAATCAATAAGGAATTTTGCCGAGTAGTGCCACTTGCGGGCTTTTGTGTTATAGTGTGTCTCGTCCTCTAAAGGATTGTTAAAAAAATTCATAAATGGGAATATTATTATAAAGTTTTGAAAGTTTAAACAAAATTGATTTATTTTTATTGTAATTTTAATGATTTGTGTTAAATTTATTTAGAAAAATTACTTACAATTATATCAACCGTAGGCAGAATTTTTTTTTTTTTTGGAGGGGGTAGGGGATAGATGTTCAGAAGTATTAATAGTTAAAGATGATCCCTGAGAAAATCTTCTCCTAAATGAATAAATTTTACAAAATATAAAATATTTTTCAACAGTAGGTATTTAAAATTTTAACACTGTTGAACGTTTCCTGTTAGCGAACGGTTTATTGTATTTAAAAATATATATGTAATACATGTATATTCGATCGAACCCCTAAATGGCCTAAGAAATCCAAAAGGCAAAATTTTATAAAAAAGTA